>CAMXCT020006513.1:286837-346837 GCA_947184155.2 Cladocopium goreaui
TATATACGTAGATATACCAGTATAGTTTAACGTAGTTGTTCATCGAAGGAAGTTTTGAAGTCAAGCTTCCGACAATATGGACAGATGAAAAGCAGAGATGGGAAGAGTCAGAGAGAAGAGAAGAGTAGAAGAGAGAAGATCAGAGAAGAGAAAGAGTCAGAAGAAAGAAGATGCAGGTGCGCGAAAAGGTAGGAAAGTCGCGAAGCACTGTGTTTTTCCAATGATGTGTGGCTCCGGAGGGTCGAAGAGTAGGCTCGCTAAAGCGGCGGGTGCGGAGCCATCTGGCCAGATGAGAGATGAAAAATTGCACGCCGTTGTGGCGCGAAGCACATTTTCAAGTCAAAATGTACAAGACACCACATGTTCGGAGCACTTTTGGAAGTTGCGCCGTTGAAAACGCGCACGTCGTTGTGGCGCGAAGCACATTTCCAAGTCAAAATTTACAAAGCACTACATGTTCGGACCACATTTGGAAGTTGAGATGTTGGAAAAGCGCACGCCGTTGTGGCGCGAAGCACATTTCGAAGTCAAACTATTAAAAACACCAGGGGTTCGGACCACTTTTGGACGTTCAGATGTCGTTTCGCGTGGCAAGCGCAAGGGATTGTGGACCTTGTCAAAAGTGAGCAAAACGTGAGGGTTTTGTAGCATTTCCAAAAACGATGGCAGGCGCGGGACATTTGAAGAGGATCTGCAAAGATGAATTTTCCGTGGCAGGCGCAGTACAAGAGACATCTTCATCAGAGCTGTCAGGAGGTCCGGGCGCTGATTTCGTGAGAGGGGTTACATTTTGGAGCCTCAGATCTTCAGGTTTGCTGAGATGATTTTGCGTGACAGGTGCATCACTTTTTCGTGGCAGGTGCAGTACTTTAGACAGGTGGACTGGAAGAATGGCAAAATGCATTGGTACGAGGCCGTCAGCTCTGCACTCAACTTTCCATTTTTGAAGGATGTCTCGCGGAATTCTTTCGTTTTTGATGTTGTCAACTTCGAAAAATGAGGAAGTCTCGCAGAATTGCTTCGTTTTTGATGTTGTCAACTTTAAAAAATGAAGAAGTCTCGCAGAATTGCTTCGTTTTTGACGTTGTCAAGTTCAAACATTGAGGAAGTCTCGCAGAATTGCTTCGTTTTTGATGTTGTCAACTTTGAAAAATGAAGAAGTCTCGCAGAATAGCTTGGTTTTCAAGCTTGCAGATAGACAGGTAGATAGATAGATAGATAGGTAGATAGATAGATAGATAGGCAGATAGATAGATACATAGTTAGATAGACAGATGAGATAGATAGATAGCTAGCTAGATAGATAGATAGAGAGATAGACAGACAGACAGACAGACGGACGGACGGACAGACAGAGAGAGAGAGAGAGAGATAGATGGATACATAGATAGATAGGTGGGTAGGTAGGTAGATAGTCAGAGAAAGAGAAGGGACATCAATCATCACCTTTCGATCCATCAGTGTCTTCGCTCTGCCATCTGTGATTCACAACCAACCGACGCCAGGCCGAGTGGTTGGAATCTCCGCAGCAGATGCGGCTTTTGCCAAAGGAGGCCTGGCAGCGTTTGGCGCTGCCCGTGGGTCTTGAGGCCGAGCTGCAGAGGCGCTTGGACTGCACTGTGAAGGCCTGGAAAGGACGACGACTTACTGGTGACCTACGTTTCTGCTTCAGTTGGTGTGTGCCATTGATATCATAGATTCTGGAAAGTTAGGTGGAATTCAACCATAGATTTTGGCCGTGAAGTGAAATAGTCCGAAGTATACCATGTAAAGGTTTTACTTAAAATATGGTCAACATAGAAAGATCTAATTTTGCAAGCAAGACTGTCTTAACATTTAAACAATGGTAAACATTGCCTGCAACATCGAACATTTGGCAAGCCACGACTGCCGGTAGTCATACCTGATGTGTTTCCGGGTGGATCCAATCGCAGTCCAGCTATGCAGGCACATTGAAGAACTTACTTGTCATGGTACTGATGGTACTTGACTAGTAAGTAATGATCAAGTAAACTATTCATCAAGTAGACTAGATCTTATTTCAAAAATGTCCGTATGATGTTTATATCACACTATAGTAACTGCAGAAAAGATTTAAAAGTCATTTATATTTTTATTTTAGATCAGATTCAGCTGTTACTTTTCTATCATGTTGGAGACGACAACCAAATCCCAATGATATCCCCATGATAGACGAAGAATCTCTGCGTTCTCGGACGACGTGACGACAACCATTGGACCCAGCAGGATCAAAAGCTGAAGCAGCTTGACCTTTCCGCAAAAAAACGACGCCAAAGCCCAGCTGTGCGCAAGACATCAGTGACCCAGCTGCCCTAGATGCGTACCAAAAAAAGAGATACACATGTGTATATATATATATACATACACACATCGCTGATAATGATATCATATGATGTTTGTAATTTCTATCTTGTGTAATTGTATTAGTGTATTACCATATTGTATATGAATATATTATACAGATATATTATTATTTTTTTGTTATGTTTCCGGCTTGCGGCCTGATGCCGGATGATCAGTCTGGCTCAAGACTGCATGCATATGATTCATATGATGCATGCAGCGGCACCAGTAAGCCTCAGCGGCCAAAGAAGACACATCATGAAAGAAAACGTGTATCAAACACTACATGTTGTATTCATGATATAAACATGCATGATATAAACATGCATAATATCTGATGGAGAAACATGGAAAATATACATCTCAGGAACAAGAACATATCATTGTTGATACTGGGACTCCCAGAGGTTTGCAAGGTATTTCCATCGGTTTCCATCGGTTTCCATCGGTTTCCATTGGGATTCTGGCCATCGCTCAGTGTCACGGATGCTTACCTCCAGTGATTCCGATGGAAGATGAACTTGAAAAATCTGAGGAAAACCCACCAGACTTCTTCGAGTTGTAGTTGTCAATTTGTTTGCTGCTTTCACACATGTTACTCACATGTTATTCAGATGTTATTCACATGTTATTCAGATGCACATGTTATTCACATGTTATTCAGATGTTATTCACATGTTA
Source organism: Cladocopium goreaui (assembly GCA_947184155.2). Taxonomy (NCBI): domain Eukaryota; class Dinophyceae; order Suessiales; family Symbiodiniaceae; genus Cladocopium; species Cladocopium goreaui. Next base: position 289,883 of record CAMXCT020006513.1, read on the forward strand.
TTCAGATGCACATGTTATTCAGATGTTATTCACATGTTATTCAGATGTTATTCACATGTTATTCACATGTTATTCAGATGTTATTCAGATGTTATTCACATGTTATTCAGATGCACATGTTATTCACATGTTATTCACATGTTATTCACATGTTATTCAGATGTTATTCACATGTTATTCAGATGCACATGTTATTCACATGTTATTCAGATGTTTTTCAAATGTGTTCAGATGCACATGTTATTCACATGTTATTCACATGTTGTTCTGATGTTATTATCATGTCATTCACATGAAAGTCAGACTAAATTCCATGTTATTGGCATGTTATTGGCATGTTATTCACATGTTATTCACATGTTATTCACATGTTATTCTCATGTTATTCTCATGTCATTCAGATGCACATGTTATTCACATGTTATTCACATGTTATTCACATGTTATTCACATGTTATTCACATGTTGTTCTGATGTTATTATCATGTCATTCACATGAAAGTCAGACTAAATTCCATGTTATTGGCATGTTATTCACATGTTATTCACATGTTATTCACATGTTATTCACATGTTATTCACATGTTATTCTCATGTTATTCTCATGTTATTCAGATGCACATGTTATTCACATGCTATTCACATGTCATTCTGATGTTGTTAACATGTCATTCACATGTTATTCAGATGTTATTCAGATGTTATTCACATGATTCAGATGTTATTCAGATTATTCACATGTTATTCGTGTTATTCACATGTTATTCAGATGCACATGTTATTCACAGTTATTCAGATGTTATTCACATTGTGTATTCAAGAATGCACAGTAATTCAGAATGTTATTCACATGTGTTCAGATGCAAGGTTATTCACCTGTTATTTCAGATGTTAATGTTATCACCGTTTATCAAGAAATGTTATTCAGATGTTATTCAGATGTTATTTTCACCATGTTGTCGATTGCACATGTTATTTCACATGTTATCGATGTTATTCACCTGTTATTCAGATGCAAATGTTATTCACATGTTTATTCAGGAATTGCACATGATGCACATGTTATTCACATGTTATTCACATGTTATTCACATGTTATTCACATGTTATTCACATGTTGTTCTGATGTTATTATCATGTCATTCACATGAAAGTCAGACTAAATTCCATGTTATTGGCATGTTATTGGCATGTTATTCACATGTTATTCACATGTTATTCACATGTTATTCACATGTTATTCACATGTTATTCTCATGTTATTCTCATGTTATTCAGATGCACATGTTATTCACATGTTATTCACATGTTATTCACATGTTGTTCTGATGTTATTATCATGTCATTCACATGAAAGTCAGACTAAATTCCATGTTATTGGCATGTTATTCACATGTTATTCACATGTTATTCACATGTTATTCACATGTTATTCACATGTTATTCTCATGTTATTCTCATGTTATTCAGATGCACATGTTATTCACATGCTATTCACATGTCATTCTGATGTTGTTAACATGTCATTCAGATGTTATTCAGATGTTATTCACATGTTATTCAGATGCACATGTTATTCACATGTCATTCACATGTTATTCGCATGTTATTCTCATGTTATTCTCATGTTATTCAGATGCACATGTTATTCACATGCTATTCACATTTCATTCTGATGTTGTTAACATGTTATTCAGGTGTTATTCAGATGTTATTCACATGTTGTTCAGATGCACATGTTATTCACATGTTATTCAGATGTTATTCACATGTTATTCAGATGCACATGTTATTCACATGTTATTCAGATGTTATTCACATGTTATTCAGATGCACATGTTATTCACATGTCATTCACATGTTATTCGCATGTTATTCTCATGTTATTCTCATGTTATTCTCATGTTATTCAGATGCACATGTTATTCACATGCTATTCACATGTCATTCTGATGTTGTTAACATGTCATTCACATGTTATTCAGATGTTATTCAGATGTTATTCACATGTTGTTCAGATGCACATGTTATTCACATGCTATTCAGATGTTATTCACATGTTATTCAGATGCACATGTTATTCACATGTTATTCACATGTTATTCAGATGCACATGTTATTCACATGTCATTCACATGTTATTCGCATGTTATTCTCATGTTATTCTCATGTTATTCAGATGCACATGTTATTCACATGCTATTCACATGTCATTCTGATGTTGTTAACATGTCATTCACATGTTATTCAGATGTTATTCAGATGTTATTCACATGTTATTCAGATGCACATGTTATTCAGATGTTATTCAGATGTTATTCACATGTTATTCAGATGCACATGTTATTCACATGTTATTCAGATGTTATTCACATGTTATTCAGATGCACATGTTATTCAGATGTTATTCACATGTTATTCAGATGCACATGTTATTCACATGTTATTCAGATGTTATTCACATGTTATTCAGATGCACATGTTATTCACATGTTATTCAGATGTTATTCACATGTTATTCAGATGCACATGTTATTCACATGTCATTCACATGCTATTCGCATGTTATTCAGATGCCCAAGGTCTTTTTCAATGTCATTTACATGCTATTCGCATTGTTATTTCTCAGGTTATTCTATGTTATCAGAGGCACATGTATTCAACATGCTATTTCACATGTCATTCTGTGTGTTAACATGTATTCAAGGTTATTCACATGTTATTCAGATGTTATTCACATGTTATTCAGATGCACATGTTATTCACATGTTATTCAGATGTTATTCACATGTTATTCAGATGCACATGTTATTCACATGTCATTCACATGCTATTCGCATGTTATTCTCATGTTATTCTCATGTTATTCAGATGCACATGTTATTCACATGCTATTCACATGTCATTCTGATGTTGTTAACATGTCATTCACATGTTATTCAGATGTTATTCACATGTTATTCAGATGCACATGTTATTCACATGTTATTCAGATGTTATTCACATGTTATTCAGATTCACATGTCATTCACATGTTATTCGCATGTTATTCGCATGTTATTCTCATGTTATTCTCATGTTATTCACATGTCATTCACATGTTATTCGCATGTTATTCACATGTCATTCACATGTTATTCGCATGTTATTCACATGTCATTCACATGTTATTCGCATGTTATTCACATGTCATTCACATGTTATTCGCATGTTATTCACATGTCATTCACATGTTATTCGCATGTTATTCACATGTCATTCACATGTTATTCGCATGTTATTCAGATGTTATTCACATGTTATTCGCATGTTATTCACATGTCATTCACATGTTATTTGCATGTTATTCTCATGTTATTCTCATGTTATTCGCATGTTATTCACATGTCATTCGCATGTTATTCGCATGTTATTCACATGTCATTCACATGTTATTCGCATGTTATTCACATGTCATTCACATGTTATTCGCATGTTATTCACATGTCATTCACATGTTATTCGCATGTTATTCACATGTCATTCACATGTTATTCGCATGTTATTCACATGCTATTCAGATACACATCCCATTCACATGTTATTCACATGTTATTCACATGTTATTCGCATGTTATTCGCATGTTATTCACATGTCATTCACATGTTATTCACATGCTATTCAGATACACATCCCATTCACATGTTATTTACGTGTCATTCACATGTTATTCGCATGTTATTCACATGTCATTCACATGTTATTCACATGTCATTCACATGTTATTCGCATGTTATTCACATGTCATTCACATGTTATTCAGATACACATCCCATTCACATGTTATTCACATGTTATTCACATGTTATTCGCATGTTATTCACATGTCATTCACATGTTATTCGCATGTTATTCACATGTCATTCACATGTTATTCGCATGTTATTCACATGTCATTCACATGTTATTCGCATGTTATTCACATGTCATTCACATGTTATTCGCATGTTATTCACATGTCATTCACATGTCATTCACATGTTATTCGCATGTTATTCACATGTCATTCACATGTTATTCGCATGTTAATCACATGTTATTCACATGTTATTCGCATGTTAATCACATGTTATTCACATGTCATTCACATGTTATTCGCATGTTATTCACATGTCATTCACATGTCATTCACATGTTATTCGCATGTTATTCACATGTCATTCACATGTTATTCGCATGTTATTCACATGTCATTCACATGTTAATCACATGTCATTCACATGTTATTCGCATGTTATTCACATGTCATTCACATTGGCCATTCCACCTGTATCACTTTGTTCATTCACATGCCATCGCATGTTTTCAGTCATCTCACATGTTATTCACATGTTATTCACATGTTATTCGCATGTTATTCACATGTCATTCACATGTTATTCGCATGTTATTCACATGTCATTCACATGTTATTCGCATGTTATTCACATGTCATTCACATGTTATTCGCATGTTATTCACATGTCATTCACATGTTATTCGCATGTTGTTCGCATGTTATTCACATGTCATTCACATGTTATTCACATGTCATTCACATGTTATTCGCATGTTATTCGCATGTTATTCACATGTCATTCACATGTTATTCACATGCTATTCAGATACACATCCCATTCACATGTTATTTACGTGTCATTCACATGTTATTCACATGTTATTCACATGTCATTCACATGTTATTCGCATGTTATTCACATGTCATTCACATGTTATTCGCATGTTATTCACATGTCATTCACATGTTATTCGCATGTTATTCACATGCTATTCAGATACACATCCCATTCACATGTTATTCACATGTCATTCACATGTTATTCGCATGTTATTCACATGTCATTCACATGTTATTCGCATGTTATTCACATGTCATTCACATGTTATTCGCATGTTATTCACATGTCATTCACATGTTATTCGCATGTTATTCACATGCTATTCAGATACACATCCCATTCACATGTTATTCACATGTCATTCACATGTTATTCGCATGTTATTCACATGTCATTCACATGTTATTCGCATGTTATTCACATGCTATTCAGATACACATCCCATTCACATGTTATTCACATGTTATTCACATGTTATTCGCATGTTATTCGCATGTTATTCACATGTCATTCACATGTTATTCACATGCTATTCAGATACACATCCCATTCACATGTTATTTACGTGTCATTCACATGTTATTCGCATGTTATTCACATGTCATTCACATGTTATTCACATGTCATTCACATGTTATTCGCATGTTATTCACATGTCATTCACATGTTATTCAGATACACATCCCATTCACATGTTATTCACATGTTATTCACATGTTATTCGCATGTTATTCACATGTCATTCACATGTTATTCGCATGTTATTCACATGTCATTCACATGTTATTCGCATGTTATTCACATGCTATTCAGATACACATCCCATTCACATGTTATTCGCATGTTATTCACATGTTATTCGCATGTTATTCGCATGTTATTCGCATGTTATTCACATGTCATTCACATGTTATTCGCATGTTATTCACATGCTATTCAGATACACATCCCATTCACATGTTATTCACATGTTATTCACATGTTATTCGCATGTTATTCACATGTCATTCACATGTTATTCGCATGTTATTCACATGTCATTCACATGTTATTCACATGTTATTCGCATGTTATTCGCATGTTATTCGCATGTTATTCGCATGTTATTCACATGTCATTCACATGTTATTCGCATGTTATTCACATGTCATTCACATGTTATTCGCATGTTAATCACATGTTATTCACATGTTATTCACATGTTATTCGCATGTTATTCACATGTCATTCACATGTTATTCGCATGTTATTCACATGTCATTCACATGTTATTCACATGTTATTCACATGTTATTCACATGTGTTTTTTCCAACCTGAGATGATGGCACCTGACGCTTGGCAAGGCAGGGCCTCGGCCTGCAGCGACGCCAGCGCCTGCGACGTCCGTCAGCTCCTTGCGCCAGGTGCTTCGCAGCCACTGCGGCGATGCCTGGGCAGCGCAACTTCTGTCGCAGCTGCGTCGCCAGGAACGATGTGGCGATGGAGTGGATGCCAACGCATTGCAATCTGCCCTAAGGTGTGGATGAAGGTGATGCTGGAAATATAGGGAGAAATCATGGAAGGGAAGTAGAATATTCAATGAATATTTTATAGAATATGTAGAGGAAGTCCTTCATGAACCAATGAACCAATGCCAAACAGTTGTTCCAACTGGCTTTGAACGTATTCCCATGTCGCCAGATAGGCTGGCCTGGCCGTTTTCAACTTCCCCCGCGATGATTATCCCCAGTCTTTGGAAAAATGATGGATTTTGATGGTTTGAAATCGTTTGAAAGTGTCTTTTTTCGGATCCCCATCCCAAATCATCCCATTGATCCGCTTCTCAACACGGTGGCCAGGTCACTTGCTGTTCCCAGCTACAGCCAAGCTGCAGTCAGCAACGCCGTACGCCAGGCAGGCCGAGACACACGCGGCTTGCCCAGCGCTGAAGATGTGGTTGCGGCCATCCATGGAAATCTCTCTGGTGCAAGGCGAAAAAAATGAGGGAAGGAACAGATTTTGGAGAACTTCGATGGGCCACAGGATTAGCGATTCCTGGTATTAACTGGTATTTAACTGGCTAATAGGGTTATAATCCCCGCAAAATCCCAATGAAATAATCCATGTACTAACTAGTTGACTAACTCCATGGCCAACATAAGTATGGGAGAACTATGGACATGTATTGAGGCATGTCTTGAGGCATGTGTGATTTGCCATTCTATGTTAACATTTGGTAATTTAACATAGCTATTGAAAATGGCCCAGTCGAAATAGTCGATTTACCCATTAAAAATGGTGGATCTTTCCATAGTTATGTAAACGTTTACCAGAGGGTAACATTTGAATGAACATTCGGACATTCGGACGAGCCTGGAGTTGGTTGACTTGCTGGGATGTTCATCAGGGGCCAACGGTTTGGTGCATCTAGGGCTTGGCGTCTGCAAGACGCTGATTTCAGTCCGCCACAAAGATTGGATTGTTCCGCACTGTTTCCGAGAAGGCTATCTATTCTATGTGTATCATTTATATCTATATGGTGACTGCATGCTTGGTAGTTTTGAATAAATTCTTTCTGTACTCAAAAATTTGGGGACGTTTTTTTTCCACTTTCGCATGTTTTTGGAACGGACTTATTTATTGGATAGCCACAATATATATCCGTGGCTTGAAACTGATCTTGTTTTAGGGGATGCGACTTGACAAAGGGATTTTTGGCAGACCGCCTCAACAGATCTGTTGATCCATCATCTCTGTTGATTGGTCGCCATATCCGAAGCCTGTTCTCCCGAAGCCTGGAATCATGGCTTTTCAGAAATCATCCCAGATGGTCAACATTTCAGGCTATAGTGAATTATTATGAATTCAGAAATCATTTGCCCAAGTTATGTGCCCAGATATATTACATAGAATTCCCCCAAGTTATTAAGGGATTGGTAAATGTCCCATTTTTGGGATATTGGACACCACCCTTTAATGGCCGTTATAGATGATACACCTCATAGTTGGGTGATGTTCAATTGTGAGGTTTAATGACCCATGGGTCCCTTGGGTCCCTTCGCCAGGGCGCGCATGGTGGATGAGGTCGCGTGGGTTATCATGGTCATCATGGGGCCATGGGGCCATGGGGTATCGGCAACGAACGCCAGCGGCAACGCCAGGTGTTTTTCGATTTGGGTGGCGACATTCATGGAACTCTGCCCCGGCAGATGCTAAAGAGGCAGCCTATGGCAGGGTTGCCAGATTTCGGTTGCCACATGGCTTGCCACAATGGGTTTCATGATCATCTAAATCATCTATCACCACCCACAAAGATTTCACTTCAGAGTCTTGATCATTTTGTTTCTATCGACGTTAAACACATCTTACACATGCATACTATGAAGCAAGGCGTAATTTGTTTGCTGTCAAAAAATGGCACTTGCGGAGGTATGAACGCAGTGTCTAGCAGAATCAGACTCTAAAAGTGCTTCAGAGAATGTGAAAGGCCAATTTAGCTGTTTTTCTGATGGAATTTATGCATGAGTGGATTGAATGGCCGTTTGAGATTTTTGTACCTGCTCAGTGCTAGCCTTAAAAGACTCGAGACGCACGGGACTCGGTCGCCCAATATTTTGATCTATCCAGTGCTAGGGCTATCTATATTTCCTAATTACCCTCTGGTTATTTAACATAGCCATGGTATAGATGGCCCATAGAAATAGATGAGTTTCCCAGCTATAAACCTCCATTTATGGTTGGGATTTTCCATGGCGAACTGTTAGTCATAACCAGATGGTAATTGATTTTTGTCAGAGCCAGTTGGAGCTACAATCAGAGTTCCAACCACATCATAGCAATTTTCCGGGCTACACCATTCACCAGTCATACCTCCGTAACTTGGTCGATCTATGAGCAGTAAGGCCTGAATCGATACTTCCAACCACGTCAAAAAATCCAGAACTCAAGCAATGCTCCCAAAAATGTGGAGAAGGTAATTCAGGGACCCCGTATTTTGATTCATAGCGGCTTAGCGTTTCAGAAAGCTTGGCTTTTTGGGGAAAACCATCGAACAATAGTGGTTGCATATTCTGAAACATGTGCTACTTAGCTACAGTACATCACCACCTGACAGGCGAATGGCTACCCTGGAACTTCCGGCCGTGAAGGTGCCTCCGGGTGGCAGTTCCGTATACCGAACTCTCCGCCAGTTTTTTTCCATTCAGCACAGGACATGTCAAGAACCTAAATTGGAGGTATCTACCATATATAAGGCCTATATAAGGCCTATGTAAGGGAATATCCCAGCAAATATGGCCTTATATGGTACAGTACCTCCATTTTAGGATCCTGAAATTCCCATTGACAGCATGTTACTGATGTGGAAGGTGCTTCAAGATTGAGCAGCAATAGACAGCCCTGGACTGGAAGCCAAACTTAGAGATGAGAGGGGGTGCATGTGACGTTTAAAGATGAACCTGATGTTGGAAGGTGAATGCACATTAGTCAAGGTACCTCCGTTCAGCAGAGCTGGGAGGATTTACCATGACGGATATGTCGGATATGCCATGAATCTGACAGAATACCATGTCAGCATGAGGCCCACCTTGTGCATTTGCAATCTTTCAATACACGACCTTAAGCAAAGGAAAACCAGTCTATAGTCCAGGTGGCAGAAAGCTGTGTCTACGGTACAGCATGAAACGTGTCCTTAGGTTGTATTGGCATTTGCCATGCTTCCTTTCAGATGCAGAATTTAGGCAATGCCTTCATCACTGTCTCCTGCCACCCACTCCAAATTCATCAAATTCATACTGTACCTTAGAAGATCCATTCCTTTTACACCTCTACAAGAATCAGCATGTTGTAAATTGCATGCCATGTCCAGATATGTCCAGATTCCAGCTCATATCCTTGTGAAAATTCAACGTTTCGTCGTTCCCCGCAAGTTTTTTGGTCGCTTTTGCCAAGAATCATAGAATTGGATGATGGGAAATTTCTAGCCCGAGAGCCCTATATTTGATGGTAAAAACCATGGTTTCCGGTGAAAATTTTCCCAACAAAACCAATCCATTGATTAAACATATTTGGGGGGTTCCAAAGTCATGGGGGTGTACCCCTAGTTATCATCAATATTTGAATGGTATTTTCCATGAAATAAACCATCCATTTCAAAGAAAATAGTCGCGCAACAGCACGAAAATGGCAGTTCACCCGAAAAAATCAAGGGCACCAAAGCTGGGAGCCTTGACACCTTTGAACCTGAGACCCACCAAATAAGATCACCCTTCTTATGCCATGGTTGTTCCCATGAGACATGGATATATTCCACTGGATACCACTGATACCACGATTGAAACTGGATTGTTCCACGGCGATTTCTGCGGTTGCCGTGCAAACTGTTTGTTGAAACCACCAGGCAGGCTTTTCCGCCGAGGAGGTCGATGTGTTTCCTCTGGGATGGGGGAAAGAATGTGAAAATCCATGGCCCCAGATGTCATAGTTTTTTGTATTTCAGCCATATAATGTTATTATTAATGTATGGTTATATGGTTATATCATATGATACATATGTTATCAAATCATGTCAAATCAGGCTTGAGTCGGTTGAGTACCCAACCGAAGTTTAGGACATTGACAATTATCAATGGGAGATCTTCAGGATCCAACAGATGGAGGTACTGTACCATACAAGGGCATATTTTCTAGGGATATCCCCTGAAAAATAGGCCTTACATATGGTAGGTACCTCCAATTTAGGATCCTGAAATGGCCATTGACAAAAAAAATGTCTTCCACCAAATTGACCCATGTTTTATCCGAGTCGCCAAGCTCTCCGAACATGATGGCGTTTCGCTGCGTTTCGCTGTGTTTTTTTTGTGTTTGCCAATGTCTGAAGCTCGGTGAACTCCGAAATCCAAAATACTTAGCCCGTTTTCTTCGAATCATTTTCCCTAGTAACTCGTGGGCATCAAACGGGGATTAAACCCCGTTTTTTTTACAACACGCGCCTATCAAACTTCAACAACCAAAAGGGTGCATGAGAAGTTGCGCACATCACAGGACTTCGAAGCTGCACATATCTGCACATGAGCTCATCGAAGCTTAGACCAACCTCTTATATCAGAATATATCATCTTATATCATGTTATATCATCTGTTATATCATATGTTCTATCATCTGTTATATCAATATCATCTGCTACTTCATATGTTTTGTTATATATCTTATATCATGTTATATCAGATGCATATGTTATATCATTTCTTATATCATATTCAGAGGCTTGACATTCATAAACATCTCATCTAACCATCTTCATCTCCGGGCCGTTTTTTTCGGCCGTAGATCCAGGCCTTACGGAGCTTCACACGCCATTGGGGCTTTCAGGATGTGGGACGGGTAGGGATAAAGAAAATAGATGGGGAAAGCTGGAAATAGGAGGTAAATGTCTATGTAAATATACTATCTTGAAAACACTGTTCGATCTTTTTTGGGGCTACTATAGGTGATGATGCAAAATGCGGGGAACTTCTCAGTCAGATGGGAGTTTATCATTGTGACAGGCGTATCAATTGGTTACCGCCAGAAGTTGTTTTGAAGATCGTCGATGTGCTTCCAAGATACAACAAGGATGTTGAGCGAGATATTAAGTGATATTGAAATTTGTATGATTTGCATGAAGTGTACCAGAATTATGATGCAGTTTCAACAAATGATAGTGTCTTTTATGAGGCTCTGCGGATCTAAGTTGCCTTTGCGCCAGGAAGTGGATCGTCAGAGTTTCTCGGAAGCGCACGTCCTCCTATCAGCGTTGCACCGGGGCGTCCGGGCCTCGGAAAAGCGGAAAAGGGGGATCCATGGTGAGGATGGGGATATGGTGCACATAATGATGGCTGCAATATATTGCAATATATGATTATGTTGTAATATAATGTAATATATATATATACATATATATATATATATTATGGACAAATCTGTGAACTGCGCGATCAGTAGCGGCTCAGAAGGAAAACAAGGGCCGCTGACCCAGCTGGCATGCCACCAAAAATATATTATTGTGATTTAATTATTGTGATATATTGTGATATGCTGTAAAATGTAGCACATGATATCACTTACATGTTTTGTGAATGATCAGATTCAAGAAATGTTTTTTTGTTGGGGACAACCTCGGCTCAATTTGTTGCGCAAAGGAAGATGATGCATTCAATCATCTTCTCCGACGTCTGTGGCGCTTGCCCAAAACCACGGGTGAGGAGCTGGCAGAGCCTGATAGCCTGCCATTGTCGAGGGACATTTCTTTTGTTCATTGTATAATGACAATGTTCATTAAAGGTCATAACTGCTACCATCTAGTTATTGTTCATATTTTAACAGTTCGCCATGGAAAGATTCACCATGGGATGTTCGAATCCTCGAATCCTCGAAAAGTCCATGGAGTCCATGGAGTCCATGGAGTCCAAGAGAGTAGACACGTCCATCTCATGTGGTTATTAATGGTTATTAATGGTTAATGATGATTAATGATGGTTAATGATGATTAATGATGGTTAATGATGATTAATGATGGTTAATGATGATTAATGATGGTTAATGATGATTAATGATGGTTAATGATGATTAATGATGGTTAATGATGATTAATGATGGTTAATGATGATTAATGATGGTTAATGATGATTAATGATGGTCAATGATGATTAATGATGGTCAATGATGATTAATGATGGTCAATGATGATTAATGATGGTTAATGATGATTAATGATGGTTAATGATGATTAATGATGGTTAATGATGATTAATGATGGTTAATGATGATTAATGATGGTTAATGATGATTAATGATAGGTAACTATATATTCAATATATACTAATCTCAACTGGTTGGTGGTGACTGGAACATGATTTTTTTTATTTTCCCCAATAGTTGGGATGATGATCCAATCTGACGAACTCATATTTTTCAGGGGGGTAGGGCTCAACCAGCAAGTAGTCAAGCTCGGAGTGGTTTTTTCACCCTCAACCAGCTCAACCTGTAAAAAGCGTGACGAACTCCGACTCGGAAAATGGCAGGACGTTCACTCTTCTCCAGTGATCAGCTTAGGGGATGCTGTCGGCACGATGGCAACAGAATGGCGATATGTGGCACTCTGTGCAGTTTGCTATTGAAGCCATGGCCCAGTCGAAGTAGTTGATTTACCCATGGGCAATCTGGTAAACTCATGCTATTAATGGGTAAATCAACTATTTCGACTGGGCCATTTTCAATAGCAAACTGTTAGTCATTACCAGAGGGTATATATACACGTACATATATATATATATATATATGCGCAACGCCTGGGCTTTGCCCAGGCGTTGCAGCGTAGAGGTTTCCCATTCCCAAACAAATGTTGATGCAACTTCACAAAATTCCCATGGGAAAAACAACAACGGTACTAGGGAATATTAAACTCCCACCCTTGAAACTTTACATTCAATTCGGAAGATCAACAAAGGTACTAGGGAATATTAAACCCCCCCACCCCGTTAAACTTTACATTCAATTGGGAAGATCAACAAAGGTACTAGGAAATATTAAACTCCCACCCCCGTTAAACTTTACATTCAATTGAGAAGATCAACAAAGGTATTAGGGAAAATAGAAGTTTAATGAGGGTGGGAGGATTAAACCCTTATTGAATATCTCCAATGAATGTAGAAGTTGAACGGAGGTGGGAGAATTAAACCCTTATTGAAGATCTCCAATGAATGTAGAAGTTTAACGGGGGTGGGAGAATTAAACCCTTATTAAAGATCTCCAATGAATGTAAAAGTTCAACGGGGGTGGGAGAATTACAGTAAACCTTTATTGAAAAATCTTCATTGAATGTAAAGTTCAACCGGGGTGGGACTTTAATATTGAAGATCTTCAACAAGGGTTTAATTCTCCCACCCCCGTTAAACTTCTACATTCATTGGAGATCTTCAATAAGGGTTTAATCCTCCCACCCCCATTTAACTTCTATCTTCATTTTGAAGATCTTCAACAAGGGTTTAATTCTCCCACCCCCGTTCAACTTCTACATTCATTGAAGATCTTCAATAAGGGTTTAATTATCTCACCTCCGTTAAACTTCTATCTTTATTTTGAAGATCTTCAACAAGGGTTTGATGATGATGATGATGATGATGATGCGTTGCCTGTCCTGGTTGCGGTTCCGGGCAAAGCCCACGCATTTGCCGTATATATACATATATATTGTATACACATGTATAGACCATGGTGAATCCTCCCATGTTCATCATTTTTATGGTGGAAGGGGTATCCTTTCTATAACTTTCAAAGATGTCCCAAAATACGTCCGAAAATTGGCGAGGGTCAGAGTCTTGATTGTGTGTACATGTTTGTACTTGCACGGGGGGGTCTTTGACATTTCAAAAAAACAAAACATGTCAAACAAAAATCAAAAGCTTGGACATTTCAAACGTGTGCTTCTTGAATTCTTGAAGCTTCTCGATTTGTATTTTATGTATCCCACCCAGGTGCCACGTTTAGTCTCCAAAAATGCAGAGGCGTGGGGCCGAAAGGGGGGCGCAGGGCGAAGTGGATTGCAAGAGATTTCAATCTGGAGTTTGTTTGATCTTATATTCTTAAGTGGATTACAATATAACTTGATATACTCTTCACTATTCTCATATAAGATTGATCTCATTGATACTGCAATCTTTGAAAAAAATTGGAGAAATCGCTGTCGCCAGTGAGGGCTTATGTTGACCCGTTTACCCTGCTGCGCGCTGAAGAAAAGGGTGAGCTGATTCACATGTTTCGTGGTTTTAACCGGCACTCTCATTGGAAAGTGCACGAAAGATTTTACTAAAGATTTTACCCTCTGGTAAACGTTTACAGTTTGCTATTGAAAATGGTCATTCTTAGTGGATTTACCCATTAAAAATGGTGATTTTCCATAGTTACGTTAGTTTACCAGAGGGTACTAAAGATCACTATACTAAACTACCTAAAATGATGGTTAAACTACCAATGAAATGATGGTTTTTTCTGGGACCAAACGCTAAGATGACTCGCAGCACTTGGCTGTGCAGCAGTGCCCAGGGGCTGAAAGCCGGCGAACGACAAGACAGTGACAGGCTGGATGTGTGGGTTGAAGTATTTGCTACGTATACATACAATTACATACAAATACCATCATACATATTGAATTTTGAAAATTCTCTGTGTGCACGATGCGCACAAGTTACTTTTTGTTTTGTGCGCAAAGAGATCTCGCAACTGCTGGCACTTTTGCGCTTCGTGAGCGTGATCTGCCTGGCTGTGAGGCTTCAATAGGGAATTGCACCATGGCAGGATTTCCATCAATGGGATGACCATAGCCCATAACTTTAATAGGTCATCCGTGATAAAATCAACATGACTAAAAAAAACATATCGGCGTCTTGGGCGGAGCCATGCATATATGCACTGTTTCTTAATTACATCCCTACTTTTTCCGTGTATTTTGCGATAGCGAAACGCTCTGTCTTGAAACCCTGGTCCTCCGATGTCCTCTTCAGGATCTCGCAGGTGTAGATCATAAATTGCCCAGCTTCGCTTTCAAAGCAAGGCGGCCGTAGATTCGCTAACCTGACCCCTCTGAATGTCACCTGAAAGATCCTGACGTGCAGCGTGCGCAACCTTCGCTCATGTCGCACCATCCGAGTGAGATATGCTCCTGACATGATCCAAATGACAGAAAGCATAAAAATTTGACGCGAACATGATTTAGTTTTGATGAAGTTTGAGAGGTTGAGCAAGCCTGGAAAAAAAATGCTTTCAGAATGGGAGACAAGCGGACTCACGAATTACTTTTTTTTCATTCGAAAGAATTCAGCCGAGACAGCATTTGTCACACGACAAAGAAAAGCATGTCTTAAGGCACCATGCAGAAGCACAAAAAACGCACGGTCACTCATGCGCACAGTAGCGGTTGTCCCGGTTTTGGCCGCACGCATTTCTGAATCAGACAGTCCTGCTTCCAGCATGGCTGTTGCCTCCTAGGGGACCTGCTCGGACAAGTATCCTCGAACAGGACCCGACACGGTTCTCGGACGCTCCCATGTTATATGTTCTCGGAGATACTTTGCCATGAGCAAAGTTACAGTCTTCTGCGAACATCGGACTAGAAAGTGAGAGAATCTCTGTGTATCCAGTTTCTGGTGGTGCATGATTAGCATGTCAATTGCTTGGATAAAATAGCGAGTGTTTACAGTCGTTTTCTTTAACATGTGTGTGTGATGTTGCTTTCCATATCGTGAAGATGATCAGTCCACAGCAACCACGCTGGAGGGACACAACATTGTGTTCGCATTGGTGCGGTTTTGCATGGAAAAGATGGAAGATGAAGTACTTGCAAGATGTCAAAACGATACATATGGCTGGGCCAGAAACAGAAATTAGACGTAAGGACTGGCACATGTGCATGACTTTGCATGGGGGTGCGGGGAGAAATTGAGGAGAGGGCTCCAGAAGATAGAAGCTGCTCCGTTTGCAGGGAGGTCATTTGCATTTAGGAAGTTTTTTCAAATGGTTGTTTTCGCAGGAAACCATGGCCCAATGGCTTGAAACAACACCAGATCATTGAAGTGTCAAGCTTTGTAGCATGTTCCTTGCCATGGAAGCCCAGCTGGATAGCCCCAACGATCGTGACAGATGACCTATAATTTTTGGCGGACACTGTCCGTGACAATTGTGGTGATACAAATGGTAAAATCATGTAAAATCCAGAGTTTGATTGAAGATTGCCTGTGCCAGGTCACTCTACACTGTGACTCTACATGTTGCTTTCAAAATGCTCTACCCTCTGGTAAACTAACATGGCTATGGAAAATCACCATTTTTAATGGGTAAATCAACTATAAATGGCCATTTTCAATAGCTATGTTAAATTACCAGAGGGTAAACGGAGAGGAGATTTTTGGAGAGAAATCTGCATCGAAGTACACGTCCTTTTTTAGTGCAGCAAGGTCACCGCATTGCAAACATCGAGGATGCCATCCAGAGTTCCTCGCGTGCAACACTCGGCAGAGCAGCCATCTACCTACCGTCCAAATCTCCACTTTGTCAAAAATCACTGATTGGTGGTTTGGAACATGAATTTCATTTTGCCATATATTGGGAATGTCATCATCCCAACTGACTCATATTTTTCAGAGGGGTAGGTATACCACCAACCAGATCATGTTCATGATAGATTGAATCATGATAGATTGAATCACATATTGAATCATATTGCTTGCAGAAGTCGGATGTGGAGAATGATAAGGGCGACATAACTACGTTTGTGCCCAACATAGATTGCAAAAGACCACGGGCGGTGGTCATTTGCTGACTTCCCCTTCATGCTGCTCATGGATTGTGATCATTCAATTCGAAAATCTCATTCTGTGCAGTTCTGTTCAATTGATCATTGTTGACTTTGATCAACCTCAGTTGCTCCGAAGACCTCAATATCCAATGTATTTTTAAATGCATGACTGTATGTCCAAGCCAGGTCTGGCCTTGTCACTGTCTTCCATAACTGCCATTTGTGAATAATTCTGAGTCAAGATGTTGAGGAATTCAGCAAGTCACTGGGGGGCCCAAAGTTGAACCATTCCAACAAGAGAGCTGTACAGAGTTTGTCAATCTGAGCATGTCTGAGTCATTCTGAGTCAATTTCTCGAGTATCCTTCCAGAGAGGAATGCTTTCCAGTGGTACTTCGCGCATCTATCTCTCAAAATCTCTCAAAATGTGTTTGGAACGGCGCAGATAATCCGCTAACCACTATAATTTTCTGGTTGATGGATCAAATGGATCCAATCTCAAATCATCTCGCCCTTTGGCTGGTAACATGACTTGGACGTTTGAAACATGTTGGCTTCTCACTCTGCTTCGCCTTTGCGGCCACCTCGGTTCAGTTCTCTTTTCGCCGCGGGAAGAGAACGCCTGGCCTTGGGCCTTAGACGATTGGAGGGTACCCTCTGGTAAACTAACATAACTATGGAAAATCACCATTTTCAATGGGTAAATCCACTATAAATCACCATTTTCAATAGCAAACTGTTAGTCATTACCAGAGGGTAACTCCTTGGTTGACGTTTTGCGGAGTCAGACGCTCGTCCCTGTCGCTTGAGGGCCTGGCAAAAGCGACGCTGGCCGCTGAGGTCAATGTAGCTGCTGCTTAAAAAGCCATGGCCTTGCTGCGGCTGATTTGTGGCGCAACCCAGTGCTGGATCGGTTGGATTCGGATGTGGAGTCGCTTCAACTTTTTGTTGAGCTATTTTTTCTCACAGAACTTTTTCCGCAGAAGCTTTTCGTGAGATGATCTCTGACCATCTCTGACCCCTTTTTCCCTGGTGTTTTTTGGTCGCATAAGTCGCAGAGGTTTCTTCCATGTCTCCGTCCATGCCATAAAATTTCACAACGTATCAGCGGTAGGTCATGGCCGGGACAGGGAGCTGTGGATTGTGACTCGGACTCTGTATCCTTTTGGGTATTCAAACATGGCTGGGAAATCCATGAACATTCCATGACATAAATGGAGGTTTTCATCGGAAAATCAAGAATGAATGGACGCTTTTCGATTGCCACGTTTGATTACCAGAGATTTTCATCCATGCCGAAAGGGTCATGCTGTCAATGCATTGAGCGATGGATTGGAAAAAGCTTGACTTTTTGGGTACTGAATAGCTAGGTTTTTGTTACCCTCGGGTAATTTAACATAGCTATTGAAAATGGACCATTTATAGTTGATTTACCTATTTTAGATGGTGATTTTCCATAGCTATGTTAGTTTACCAGAGGGTATGATTTTCACAATGGGACCGCACCGAATCTCACCTCCATGACAGGAGAGCAAGTTCTCAGCATCAACAAGGCCCCGCAAAATGCCACGACTGTGCCTCAGGTGCCACCGACAGGACCGATGTTTTTCGCACCGAAATTGTGGGATAGGTAGCTATGGGATAACTATTGGATTAACTATATACTCAACTATATTTAACTATACAATAAAACCATCCAGACCGTCATCAATTTGTGGTTTATGAAAGTTTCTGCTATATTAATAGTTGAAAACTTGAGACTTTTTCTTGCAAGAATCTTCTAGAAGCCTTGAAAGTCCCGCGAGGCAAATGCTTCGAAAGTGACAGAGGAAGGTGGGCCGCAGCCTATGAATCAAGCTATTCATGGATTGGATATCTGGCCCTGGTGAATATGGATATGCTTTTTTGTCTGTAGATTTACGTTATACATACATTATTTTATCAATGATATAGCAACCCCCCCCAAAAAAAATGGAACAATAATGAACAGTAGATAAATTTTATATCACTGCACTACAGCAAAGCAAGTGACTTAAATCTATCTGTTTGGGGATCACTATATAATATTATTTACAGTATATTCATAGACATCATCATATACTGTATATATCTGTATATAATATTGAATAGTGGGATGGAAGATAGTATATCACTATATATAATATGCATATCAATATATCACTATATCACTATATCACTATATCACTATAATATACTATATCACTATAATATCCATATATATATGTTTTAATACATGGGATGGAAGTGTCTCAAGACGTTGGATCTTCAAGGTGCAAAGCTTGGACCCCCTCATTAATGACGCACTTGAAACCACTGGAAACCACTTGAAACACTTCACACTCCACAATTCACATTCTACAGATTCTACAAATTCTACAGATTCTACAGATTCTACAGATTCTACAGATTCTACACCACACTCCAGGCTATTGACACACTCCAGGCAAAACACACACTCCACAGCCTGCACCGCCCCCTCCTCTCCCCGTCTATGGCATGGATCAGTTTGATCCGGGAAATCCACCTGACCCATGACGGATCCATGGTGCTGCTATATATGGTAACATGATGTAACATGGATCCCATCAATATACCCCAGTTATGTTAGCATATATACCAGCACCATGGATCCTATGGGTGATATGATTTGTTTTTTTTGGAGAATTGTGGAGTGGATTCATAGAAATTATGGGATAATTATGGAGTGGATGGCTAGAAAAAACCATCTTCAATTGAAGTTTATGAAATTGGCTATGCCGCTATGACTGGGATGATTTTTATCATGATCCCTAAGATCCCTAAAACTCTTTGGTTTATGGTCTGGTTTACGGCATTGGTCATGTTTACCACATGATGCTTCCAAATGGCAATGTTCATAGGAAAAACATGGCTTTGGGACACCATTTTCACAGTTTCACTGCCACCTTGTTGGTGCTACTACCTGGTACACCCAAATGCCATAGTCGCCGTCCCACTCACATCATCTCATTTCCATGAAATTGTGCAGGTAGTTTCGGCTTCGACATGACAAATGTGTTCCGGAAACCCAGGGTGTTCAGGAGTGGTGTGACAGGATGTGAACACGAGTTGGCACCATCCAAGACTAGTTCGTGCTATCACCACATTGATGAGACCATATTGATGAAGTATATGAAGTTGACGGTCAGATCGTTCAGCTGATTGAACACTTTTTTTCACCACGGATTCTGCAACTGAAATATGGCTGACTATTGTAGTGCTGGAGGGCGGCTCGGGAACTATGCAAACTGATGGGATTATTCAGCAAAGACACTGGGAATATCCTGGAAATGATGGGAATATGATGGGATTTGTTGATGGGATGATATATTTTTAGTGGGATGTTTTTTTCAAATTCCCATGTGATTTTTATCTAGATCAGTTTACTTCACCGGTTGGTGGTGAGGTCGGTTGGTGATGTGAGGTCGCTACAGAAGTACGAACGCTACATGTGGATCATTGCTGCGTCCTCCTTGACCTTTGCCTTGATATTTGAACTTTGCCATCGACGCTTTGTATCTTGACATATCGGAAGACACATGGAAGACCCCGGAATCTGATGCCGAGAAGCTGGGAGGCCTTAAAATCCAGTGGTCGATCATGGTTATATATATATATATATCTATAAATATCTATCAGATGGGTAAATCATGTTCCAGACCCAGAAAATGTGGGCTTCTTTTAGAATTCCTTTTTGGGGGTATACTGTACCCGGTATACCCCCCAAATAGCAGACAAAGCCAAAAAAAAACACGAAAGCCACGAAAGCCGTTCCGTTGATCTTGCAGAATTTCTGAACTATCACGATTAGCGACCCGATACAGGGATGCGAAAATCAGTGCTCAACGGCTCAACTGAAAATCCAAGTGGTTATTGGCCATGTTTAGAAGAAACTCGCAGCCATACCCTGGAGATGGTTCAAATATTTATTTTGTCATTTTTTTGTCGTTTTTGTCTGTCATTTTTTTTGTCATTTCAGTTTTGTCTGTCATTTTTTTTGTCATTTCAGTTTTGTCTGTCATTTCTTTTGTCATTTTTTGTTGTTTTTTTCTTGTCATTTCAGTTTTGGTTTATCATTGTTTTTGTCATTTGGTTGATTTTTTGGTATTGTTTTTGACATTTTTTGTGGCCGCCATGTCAAGGTTCGGTAAATTGTTGGTATATTTTGGAATTATATATTATACATATGCTCTCCAGTTTTCTTCAGATTGGGAAGCTTTAAACAAACCCCAATTACCATCATTAAAAAAAACATGGCCAGTGACAGTCGTCGAATTCTCAACAGCTAATGTCATCATCCCATTTGACGAACTCCATCATTTTTCAGAGGGGTAGGGCGAAAAACCACCAACCAGTATCAGTCTCTCACACCTTGAGATGGTTGCAAGTCCTGTCGCAGCATCACATGATTTTCTAGTGTTCCTAGACTATGCAGATCTTTGGAGGATCTTGGAAGACCAGAAAAACAGCATTTTTAAGAGTTCCCAAGAGATGGAAACGGACTAACAATGTTTGCTCAAAACTGAAACTCAAATCAATGTTCCACCGGTTTCCAAAGCAGCGAAGTGTTTATTCTAGGTCTATGAAGTTTCCAAAACAGATGCTAAGTGTATAAATGGAATGAACTTTCTAAAGAGAAGTCTTTCTTACCAAGGCCCACATTGACCTGACGCTTCAGTGCCCGGGTGGATTTGGGTGGACCTGAAACTGTTTAAATCACCATAGGTGATCCAAAAAAACAGATTTTGGGGGGATCATCCAAAGAGAATGACCAATGAGTGGTTGATTGTGGGGGATTGGGAAAGGGCACAGTTTGATGTGGCGCTCGGAAAGGCCCTAAAAAGTCACAGCTGAGTCATAAAAGACTATATACAGCAGTATCTGTATGTAATTATCTGGAATATGCCGAGTTACATATATATGCCTTGCATTTCGGTTGAAACTCACTAAGTTGGATGCCAAGTGAAACGGCCATATGATCCATAGCAAAATCCAGCCCCATGGTTTCATTCCACAGGGGATACCGGGACGAACTGCTTGAGGCCAGACTGTGGTGCTGAGCATCACGAGTCACTTGGATCAAATTGGCCCATCCTGGTGATAGCACAGATCCATAGGTACCTGGAAAACCATATAGGAAAACCATAGGAAAACCATAGGAAAATGGTGGTTGTTCATGGGATTGAATGGGAGTTACCCGGCCTGGTAAACGTTGAAACATAGCTATTGAACATGGCCCGAAATAGTGGATTTTCCCATTAAAGAATCTTGATTTTCCATAGTTATGTAAACGTTGACCAGAGGTAACTATGTTACTAGCTTGTGAAACAAAAAACAAATTGTGAAAAATCTCTAGTTCATGCTCCTCATCCTACAGCTTCAGCAATACATGCTCCT
The DNA here is from genome assembly GCA_947184155.2 of Cladocopium goreaui. Lineage (NCBI taxonomy): Eukaryota > Dinophyceae > Suessiales > Symbiodiniaceae > Cladocopium > Cladocopium goreaui. Next base: position 312,286 of record CAMXCT020006513.1, read on the forward strand.
TGATCCTGCATTTGACCTTGTGCAGGTACATCTGATTTGGTCAATGCTGCAGCTAGAAATGTTGTTGTTGTTGTTGTTGTTGTTGTTGTGGTTGTGTGGCCAATTGAAAACATGTTTTACATTCACTCTTTTCAGGCAACTTGATATCGCCAGATTTCTTCTCTAAGAGTGCTTGCATGCTGCACCATGCTGCATTTCCAGCAACATAAATCCGAAGCTGTCCTTTGCCCAGTTGCTCATTGGCCATGAAGTATCCTTGCTTGGATAATGTCATGGATTTTATTTCAAAATAATGATGAATCATCTTGATTGTTTTGTTTGTGTGGCATTTGTTTGGATCTTTTCGGATGTTAGAAAACCTGGCCTGAGGTTCAGAAATACAGCAATGGTGTGGTGATTTGAACTATCATGTGGTTAGAATTTGTTTAAGTATGAGTTGACTCTTGTAGCAATTTGGTTAGTGTGTTGTAAAGGACAAAAATGGACCCTGAAAAAGATCATTCTGTGTCAGTGCAAATGTTAAGAATTATATGACATATAAAGGATAGGCGTGTTCGTGCTTGCCTAAGGCTCCTTTTCAGTAGGCCCCACCCCAAAAAGTCCTCACATATCACGGTGTCCAATACGTGGCTGGTTAAAATCTGGTCGAAGTGGCACAGCTTATCAGGCTTGTCATGGCTTGTCATTGTCACTATAATACGGGGATAGGTCAAAACCTATATCAAATTACCATATTTTAGGGAATTACATGGAATTACCATCCATTAACCAGCAATTTTTCCGGGTACCTAGGCAGGTTTCTTGACCCATAACTGCCCATTGAATCTGGAATCGATAAAAACCCCGGCCTCCATCTGCCGTGTATCCATGGGTGAGGCAAAAGATCAGCCAGCTGTTTTCCGGTATATTGCCGCTGGCAAGGTCACCCCGGGTCCGAAGTTTGATGCAGTGGATGCAGTGTCGGATGTTTTTTTTCCCGTTTTTTCCGGGAAATTTCATCCACCAAGTTGTGGAAAATCTGGCGAAAAAAATGAGATTTGTCAGATTTTGTGAGATTGGAAAGTCAGCAAGGCTCCAAAGAGCTCGTTGTATAGTGCCATGCTGTTGTCGGCTTAGCTCTTTCCCGTCAATTTGACAGGATGTCAAACATCTCTTGAATAAAGTTTCAAGGCAGAGGTTGTCCATGGTTCCTAGAACTATGCTGATAGCTATCCTAGCATACTATACATTACTATACCATTACCCCAATTTTCAGCGTATATCAGAAATCAGGATGTTTTGGACACCCAGCTTGCAGGCCGTTCTTCCTTGAGAAAAGTGGCGCTTGGGGATATATTTCCGCTATCGCGATGTCTGAGCCTCATCCATGACCGGATCAGTGTGGAAACCATAGTGATATACCCTCTGGTAATTTAACATAGCTATGGAAAATCACCATTTTTGATGGGAAAATCCACTACAAATAGCCATTTTCAATAGCTATGTTAGTTTACCAGAGGGTAATATCGGCGCGGCTTTCCTGTTCAGAATGGAACATGGTGTTATAAACAAGCCTGCTTGCAGCTTCTTCTCAAAGTGTTGAGGCGAGTTTTTGTGAACTTGTGAACACTGAGATAGTTTTATAGTTTCATGCCAGCAACAATTACCATCTGGTTATTTAACATAGCAAAGGAAAATGGCCCATTTACAGATGATTTTCCCAGCTATAATAAACCTCCATTTGTAATGGATGTTCCATAGCTAGGTTAAATAACCAGATGGTATGAAGAGACATGGGTCATTCTGTTCCGCAACACGCAACACGCACCATCTCCAGTAGCCACACTTGCAGTACTAAATGGAGCTATCCCGAAATCATCCACTGGTTGGTGGTTTGGAACATTTTTTCCCATATATTGGGAATGTCATCATCCCATTTGACGAATATTTTTCAGAGGGGTAGGTATACCACCGACCAGATCCATTTGGAATAGGATTTTCCATGAAATAAACCATCCAGCGATTTTTAGGGGTACCCCCCAGAATATGGAAACCCCCAAATGATGTGCGAGTGCGTTACGAGTTCTGATAGTGCCACACCGGGCTTCACCATTAAAGAACCAGACGTCAGCAACAGTTGTAAGTTGTAAGATCAAGTTTCTGCGAGGACTGTCCTAAATCTTTATCCCTCGACATGACAAGACGTAACGATTCCATCTATTCCCAAGGACGGTGCTACCCTGCCATGAACAAAGCCCTTCGGGTTTGTTTGAAAATCTGGTAAACGTTTACATAACTATGGAAAATCACCATATTTTATGTGTAAATCAACTATAAATCATCCATTGTCCATAGCTTTTTGTATGTTTACCAGGGGGTAAGTCACACATTTCTCAATCCACGGCTTCATCATGATTAATCATCGTGATGCCTCAAGTTATGGCCCATGCCATAACTTGGGGACTGACTGATCCCCGACAAAGATCAGGATTGGAGGGATCAATCTGGTCCTGGGTGGGGGAGCTCAAGAACCCCGATGGAATGCCATAGGCCATGATTGGAACATATTGGAACCATGAGTTTGATGTACCCTCTGGTAAACTAAGATAACTATGGAAAATCACCATTTTTTTAATTTTTAATGGGTAAATCAACTATGAATGGTAATTTTCAGTAGCTATGTTAAATTACCGGAGGGTACATGATGTACATGTAGATAGCACCGTGGCTTTTCTATGCAAACATAAAACTCATAGATGGAATCTCTGACTATATGAGCAAGTGCACTCTTTCTCGGCAACAGGTCACCTTCCCCCTAACTTTTTTGGTCTGCTGCTGTTGAAATGTCAAATACCTTCGAGACTGTTACATTGCACCCTTTTTTTTCCAGGGTCGGCCAAAAAAAAACGATCAATCGTTGTAAGAAACGCTAAAGAAAGCTTTGAAGCGGTCAGTGAATCTCCGAATTTTTTACGGCTAGCAGAAAAGCTGTTGCACATGTGATTTTGAGGCTTCGCCAGTAAATTCAGGGGCCCAAAAAAAACCGCTTGTTCCGTAAAGTTGATAGTCATTTGACCAAAAGAGACAAAAAGCCACCAATCGGCTTCATTCGGATCCATCAGATTTGAAAATTCCCGGCATGTTTGGTGACCGAATTGCCAAGGGATCATCCTTATGGTGTGGAAAAAAGAGTTCTGGGACGCTCAGATCGCGTGATCGGGTGGATCATGGTGGATCCAGGAACTGGGTCTGCAGAACATCAATTTTTAGTGACCTGGAAAACATACAAAAAGCTATGGAAAATTGATGATTTATAGTTGATTTGCCATGATTTACGTATTTAAAGTATGGTGATTTCCCATAGTTATGTAAGCGTTTACCAGGCCGGGTAAGTCACACATTCAATAAATTGGGGGGGCCACTTGAAAACTGCCTCAGTTTTTTGAAGTTCCTATGTGAATTCCAATTGGCACATCCGTCCCTAAGACGTCCGTGGGACGGAAGCGACATATCTGAATTGATAAGTTATGACAGTTATGAAGACATCTGAGGACATCCCTATTAGTTGGTGATCCAACCAAACAGCTCGCAAAGATGCTTGTGTCTAGCGCATGTGGCTGATTCTCGCTCTTTGGGAGCCTCAACTCATGCCTTGTCCACAAAGCGAAAGAGTGTCCCTGCTCCTTCACGCTTTTAGAATCTTTTATATATGTACCAAAAAAGCTCAACTCACATGTCTGGAAGCAAAGCCGCGCAGTTAGGACCACCGGCCTTGTCATAGCCTTAAAAATGCAGATACCCAGCAAAGTCAGCACCCGCGATGAATCTCGATGAAACTCTTGCTCCCCCACTAAATCACCAGTTGGAAGTCGCAAAATGTGGACGAGTCTCGCCTGTTGCCACACAAAGCTCCACCCCCCGGGCACTAGGGTACAAGGGTGGGCACGAGGGTCCTGTGACATTCTGTGACCAAATCCTGCTAGGATAAATGGGTATGGGTCAATACCTATAGATACATTACTATAGTGGGATGAACATCCATTTACCAGCTATTTTGGGGTTCACTAGGTACCAGGGTTTTGACCCATCCCCAAATGACTAAGTCATCAAAAATATGTCTCATTGCTCCCTCGTCTAACAGTCTAACATCAATTTCACCCTTGAATTTCGCACCAAAACTTCAAAAAATCGCCAGATGTTTACAGCTTCCAAGGATGCCATCGAGAAGAAGAACATTGACCGCTTCTTTCCGCTCCCTTGGCATGTTGGTACCCCTGAAGTTGGTGTAGCTACCACCAACCGCTGACCCACACAACATCGACGTAACCATGATTTCATTGCATATGTGTGTGTGTGCATATTCTGATGTATGCTATCCTTTTTGTATGTCATGTAGTGTGCATGTGTGGAATATCATATATACATATATATGATATATATTGTGTGTACATATGTGTACTATATATATATAGATGTTAATGTGCAAGTACAATACATATAGTATATCTTACTATATGTGTGCGTCTGTGATGTGTATATACATATTATGCACATCAGTGTCACATCAGACTCTCATAAGTGATGGAAGCCTTAGCCATCACTGTCAATGGCTCAGAACCTTTTCCGACAGCATTCAGAGAGTGAATTCTCTCTGCTCATCAATGGGCATCAATGGGCTTAGCAGAACTGAAGACAGCTACAGGTACAATCTTAATTTGGATCTTGGATTCCCAATTTCCCCAATCAACAATTGGTTACCCTCCGGTAAACGTGGCAAGCTGGGAAATGTTCGAATAAAATTTTCAAGCGGCCCATGTTTGACACTGGAGGGTACCTGAATTGAATAATAATATTATATATATATATAACTTCATGTAAGTTCATATATGAATCTAAATATACATCTATAATAACTTGAACAATCATATGACAGAATAACAATTAGTTACTTCCTCTATCTTCCTCTTTTCCCATTGGTCGTTGCCAGGCTCCTATTGGACGTGGCGTTTCTGGCCTGCGGACGTATCGTGCTCTCCACTTACAGCGATTACATCGGTCACTGGATATGACATGTTCAACGATGAATCTGGATGGGTTTTAATTATTCAGGGATTGCATTCATTTTATATTAAGGTACTAGTTATTCTTTTCATCATTTGATGGGTACTAATCATGATCATTTTCAAGCCAAAAAATGATGATCAAAATGAAAAAAAATGAAAAAATGATTTAAAAAAACATGATTTCCAGTCCCTGGCTGGCTGAGATGAACATAATACTACTGTAATACCACCAGTTTTATATAGTCTAATGTTTTATACATGATATTGAACACGGAAAGCAAATCTCGGATCAGGTTTGCAACTATTTGTTTGCACATGTTTAGCTACGGTTTCTGTCAGGTGTGACAATCTTGTGGTATTTGTTAGATCAACTGCAATCAAAACAAGGCGGACCCCATGCTTGTGGCTGCATTTGACACCTGATCAAAGACTATCACATCTATCACATCCTTCTCCATGTGACGCGATTGGCAGTAGTCATTAGTGCTTCCGAACGTGCAACTCCGACCGTGCGGGTTTTCGTTGTTTTTTCCGCCGAGGAATGATGCTGTCCATCCGATGGCGGCAACACATGACGCAGTGGTTGGTTAGCTTGTGGCTTCAGGAGCCGCATCTCATGATTTCATGTGATATATTAATAAGAAACCATCCCCAATCCCCCAGTCACCACATCAGTCATCACCAATTTTATAGGTGGTATATAAACCATTCCCAGTCATGGATGGTAAAAATGGTATTGTTTTACCCAGCTTTATTTTTGCCGTCACAAAGACTGCCAGTGGCAGTGATAGACCTAGTTATACAGTCTCTGTTCCCTGATCGATACGGGCACCTGCCACCAAGATTGGAGGATTAAGTCTGAAAAGAGATCGATCAGAACACGGCGGGATTGATGTAGCTTCGCTCATTTGGGTTCTCTCGAATTTGGATGGTTTCAACAGTGCCACAAGGTCCAGCAGAATTGCTGCCATATGGAACCTCTTCAAGTTTCTTGCTCACAGGACAAGTCTTTCTACAGCCTCCAACTGGGTAATGGTAAGGTGCGGACAACGGACACTATCATCAACCTGAGAGGCACAACTGTGACTTCGATGTTTAATCGCCTCATTTCTTCATTTTAAAAATGAATCGATCCAATACAAAAGTCTATTGAAAATCTTAAGAGTACTACTGTTGATGGAAGAAATCCTGCACCACCTTGGATGGTTGAAACCCTATAAATAATGAGATAAACCACCTATCAACAGTAGGGATTTGGGCATTTGGGGGTGGACTTCCAGCAAGCCGCAGAGGCACCGGACAATCCAGACCAACGAATCCAAGAAGACGTGCGGGTCTTTGTTGAGTCGGCTCCCTCAATGCTCCAGACCTGGTTTTGGGTAACAGTATATGTTTATGTATATAATACTGTATATTATATTATAATTATATATATACAAGTACTTACATATAACCATATATATATATACATGCATGTGTGTTATGTATTTCTAAATATATATATATACATGCATGTGTGTTATGTATTTCTAAATATATATATATATATGTACATATATGCTATATATAGCATGATATAGCAATCCTAGCAACAGAATGAAAGGAACGTAGTGGGACCAGCTACAGTGATTGGCTGCTGACAAAATGAAGGCAGTCCTCGAGGTTAAGTCGTCTAGTCATGCGGCATACAGCGTTCCTGATGATTGACTGTGACAAAAAAACACAAAACTAGGCATGTCCATTGCATGTTTGCACATCCAAGAGATTTGTCGCTTGGAAACGAAACAGACACTTCTGACACTTATTAGGGCCTCTTGTTTGCTTTATCAATTACCCTCTGGTTATTTAACGTAGCTATGGGAACTCACCATTTTTTATAGGTAAATCATCATAAATTATCTATAAATGGGCCGTTTTCCATAGCTACGTTAAATAACCAAAGGGTACTGCATATGCTGCTTTAGGCAATCCATGCTGCTGGGAACTGGCTTCACAATATCTGTGAGTCAGCTGGTCTCTCGCTTGCGCGGTGCCCCATTGGTGGGTAAAAACTAGTTCCGCTGCATTGATGGCGTTTTGTAGGTGGCATTCCAATTAGTTGATGTTTGTTTCTAATTAGTTGAGGATGCCAAATGGCTTTTGTCATAAAGCATCAAGCCGGATGCACGTTGAGGAAACGAACTACCCATGTCGGCAGGAGCAATCTGGTGACAATCAAGTTGCGATCTTCAAAAATCCCATTGTCAGTTCATTTGGGCATTTGTTCCCAAAAGAGTTCGACCATATCAGAAATTTCCTGCAAGTCTCACAGGGGTTGGTAAATGTCCTGTCTTGGGGTTCTAAACATCACTTTCAAGTACCTGTTAGCTGTGGGATACTATCTCCCAATAGTTGGGTGATGCTCAATTAGGACATTTACCACCACCTCTCATCAGTTAGAGTTTCTTGGTGTTTTTTCTGAGATTCCTGAGAACGTCTCGCAGCTGAGAAGACCAGAGGATCATCAATTGGACATACCAAAAGCAAGACCCATATTGCTCAAACTCTTCCGTCACAGACCAGTTTTCGGAAATTTCAGCTTGAAACAGCCGCCTGAAGAATGAGCCCAAATTGGGTTTCAACACCCTTTCAGCAGCCATTGTAGGTGGCCACTAAGAAATGCTAAGAAGTGTTTGTCGCTTCCTCGACCAAAATCATCAGCATAAACCCATCATAGACCCATCATAGCCCCAACATAACCCATCAGAACCATAGGCTCAGAGCCACAGAAGCTTAGGCCAATGCTGCTGGTGCTATCCCCTAGCTATGCCTTTGGAACGTCCGAACGCCCGGGTGTTCAGGTATTCAGCCATTATTCAGCCACGAATTTAGGCGGTTCTTGGAACCAAGAAGATACCTGGTGTCTTTCCATGATATGAGAGATATATCTGGGCAAATTATAACGACCTCACTTTTCTCCCGAACCCTGGAATCATGGTTAATAAGAGGAATCATCCCGAATGGCCTTACTTCAGGTTAGTGAATTATTGTAATTTGCCCAGATATATGAAAATGTCCCAGCAGTCCAAGAAGGAATTGATATGAATTGATCAAGGAATAGATCGTGTCAAACAATAAGAGACGACAAGAAATAACAATGATGATCATTCAATGATCATGATTCATCAATGATTCATCAATGATTCATCAATGATTCATCAATGATTCATCCACGATTCATCCATGATTCATCCATGATAGTCATGATGAGTCCACCATTTATCGCCAGGTTCTATTGCCCCGGCTGGTTGCTGTACATCTCATTGATCTACTCCGGCCTCGGGACCTTCGTAGCGCATGAGGACTGACGATGTAAACTGTCAATCAGGAAGTTTTCTCTTGGTCCATTGGAAAGGTTTTTGAAAGGTCCATGAAAACTATAGAAAGGTCCATCAAGATTATAGGTATTTATAGGTCCTATTGGTCCTATTGATTCTATTTGGTGATAATGATTTAAACGCCATCATTCAGTTCATTTTCAAAAGTCATGAAAAACATGTCACGACCAAGGCACAACCATAGAGAAGAAACGCAAGAAAGAAGTCAACAAAAAGAAGATCCCAATCAAAGAAACCAAATCAATGTATTACAAATTTGTGTCTAATTTGTTCTTTGCCCTTCTGTTGTTGCTTCTTGTGATCGTTTTGTGATGTTGATCCCCTAAACGTGCAGTAGGATTGCGCCACGAAACCCCTGGACAACGACTTCTGCAGTTACAATAGCCATAGCTGAATGATAATAGTTATCCATTCACGCATAGTTGTACCATAAAGGACGTGCTTGTGTTCTCACATGTTTTGCAAATTGGATGATATCGAAAACCGCATTCTTTCACCTGCGTTTTGCATGAAAATCGGGGGTTGCTCAATGGATTGGAAGGAAAAATCATCGTAGTCTCAACGTTTAAAAGAAAACAGACAATTTCCATCTGGTTGGTGGTTTGGAACATTTTTTTTATCTTCCATAATATATTGGGATAATCCTTCCATAATGTATTAAAACCACCAACCAGCCATTGGCATACACAGCATTTTCGATTTGTTCCAAATGGAGCCTTCCTGAGAACTCTGCACCATTCATCCCATGACACCGCCTTCTTTCGACACGAAGATAGATCATTAGTGTAGCATCCAGTAGTGATCAGTAGTGCAGCATCATGAAATCAATCTCAGTTGCCCTTTCAAGGCGCACAACGCAGCTACAATTTCGGCGCATAAAGAAACTGATGGCAATGATCACAAAGATGTGCTGATTTGGAAGGGCTAGCTGTTTGAAAAATACCATGTTTGCTGATTTCCCTTTGGAAATTCCTCCTCGTTTCCTTGTTCATTTCGTTTTAGGTTGGAACCGGTGGAAATTTGTTGCATGAAGAAAGTGTCCGATCAACTGCAGCGCATGCCATGTTTCACACACGTGCCATTCATGAGTTCTGACATCCCAAGTTGGTTCCCCCCGGTGATGTGAATGTTGGCAATCCATAGGAATAGTATAGATATATCAACCATCAACCACAGTGAAATTGGAGTTATGTTCACCAACTTAGCTAACCATGGGGTACCATCTTGTACCAAGGTGTTTTTTTTACTGCGTGATGTTGGATTAGTCGCAAAAAGTTCTTTGAACTGTCTCTTTGAAGCACGAATATTGCCTTAAGGGACAAATATGGTCACCAAGAAAACCTGTGTTATTTGGCCAGCACTTGCTTTCTGAATTGATGCATTTGCAAACAAAAACAAGAGCGTAAAAAGCCGCATAGATCATTGGCTTGCAAATTTTCAAAATCTGTCAACATCATGATGTGTGGTACCTAATTTGTTTCACAAAGACTCAAAACAGTCCCAGACGGTGGCTCCTTTGCACGGGCAGCTTGATGTCGCGTATGTTGTCATTTCTCATGTTGAACAGCAGCTACAAAGTCTCATTGTTTATATATATATATAATGTTTATTTCCATCGCCAGGACACTGTTTCGAGGCCACAAATATGATCAAATATGCTTCAGCAATTTCTGATTTTTCAAGTCGATCAGAATCTCTGTTGCCGCGCAGGTTGGGAAGCGGCTCATTGTGATCAACTTTGGTTTGCAGAAATACGAGGTGGGCCGGTGGTATTGTCTCGTTCATTTTTTGTTGTTGATCCCTCTGCAAATTGCGAATGATGCGATCATACGGAAAAAAATAATCAAAAAAGTGAGATCCTTCCGCCCCATGAATTTCTGATGGGAACTGCTTTATGAGGATCCAAGCCCAGCAATTTGGGGGGGTTCGGCCGTGTTTGGGATCTGCTTTTTTACTGCAGATCCTAACTTCAGTGGCAGATTCATTCGCTCACTGAACCTTGCGAGACCTTAGTACTGAATGGAAATTGAGTAGTTTGAGTAGTTCAGATGAAGAAATCTGGTCATGAAATGTCATGAAGAGTTGCGACAGGCACAATCCGTCACAGTCCACAGAGGTTTTGTTTTTGAAACATTGCGAAACTCCAAGTTTGGTTGACAGAAACTTCCAGATCTTACCGCCACATTCTTGAGCAAGGCCAGCTTTCGCTATGACGTGGTGCAGATCCGTGACACTGCATCAAGTTCGGCAGGTTAGGCGGTTAGGCATATGGATATGATGGGATATGATGGAATATGATGATATGGGGATCAAGGTCAAACACATTGGACCACAAATGGAAAAGGAAATGGATCAGTTGGTACCACACTCATTGGGTTTTCCAGAGTGGGTAATTGTATTGGTCGTTTGGCTGCACCCTCTGAGAGCACCTTGAGATACAAGAATCCCAACATGTCCTAACAGCCAGATGTTTTGAGAAAGGCTGGAGTGATGTGCTTATTTGCAATTGAAATTAGGATGTTTCTTCCCGCCCCTTCACCTCCTTGAGAGACTGTTCCAAGGAGTTTTTCAATCAGCTGTCAACAATCGATTTTTGAGACTGATTTTGATCATTTGCTGACACTGGTCGGATTTTGAGTGTGGCATTTTTTCATATTCCAATTTTGACCCAGACGTCGTAAAATCAGGGATGTCTTGGGGATTGCCCTTGGAGCTGATTCATGTGATCCACATGTCAAGAACTTTGAAAGCGAACTTGGACGGAGTGGGAAACAGCAAGAGTAGCGCACTGTTTGTTTCGCTGCCCCCCAAAAAAAAACGAAAAAGGAACTGATGCTATTGATGCTTAAGTAGTTCATAGATCTTCATCCGCATTGATTCTTGGAAGCTGTCCAGCTTTCGCTTGAGTCGCGAATGTGTTGGCATTCCTGAGGCGATAATGCGGAGTCGATTGCATTGTACGGTTCTGAAGCAGTTGAGGACACACCACCTTTCTTGCCCCATAGCATTCCATAGCATTCCATAGCATGCCATAGCTATCATGGGTGGTCGTTGAGGCCGTGATGCCAAATGTGTCAATCACATTGCCAGTTTTCGACATGAGCTACAGCCAAAATTTAGGTTCATATTGGAAAAACTGGCAAAAAAGGCTTGTAAAAAAAAATCACCGCCAAAAAATCACAGCCGAATAGAGAGTAGTATTCGAGCCGTCTCTATTTTTTGGAAATTGAGCTGAGGCTTGGAAAACGATAATACACTCACCAAAAAACGATAACATTTGCTCATGTTCAAAAACATATTCGATGCTTTGTGTAGGCATGCACCATCTGTTTCAGAGATAAGCAAGAACCCGCATCGTGACAATGTCTTGGCCACCAAGAACATCCCAAGAACATTCATAAAAGGCCACTTGGCATTTTGGTGCTCCATTCGCTTTTGAGTTTTGTGAGAAACTGTGAACCTTCTCTGGTTCATTGGGTTTGCTAAAGCGTGATGAACCCAATGAACCAGAGATAACAAATATTAATGACATGTGCGGCAACTATTCTCGGAGCTTAACCTGGTTGCATTTCAAGTCATCAGCGATGCCTATCACTATGTATCACTGTCAATTTGGGGTCAGTATGAGGTGTCAATTTTGCCACGGCAGAACATCTTCAGTTTCTTGATTTCAGCCCAGATTTTTTGTGCCTCCATAGCCAGGAAAATCGACTCAATCAGCGCTTTGAGTGGATTGCGCGAGTGTCAGACACCTAGAGTGACCGATTGTTAGGACCTAGTTCCTTCTGGAGCCGATTGATGGTTTTTCGTCATGAAGTTCAGTCACTCTCCAGAGGAGGTTTTTCACAGCGAGGACGATGTCGAAAACTGCTGCCATGTAGATGATATTATTCAATATGGCATATCATGAATTAAGTATTGAATCACTTAATCATATGAATGTCAACATGTACATATATGGCATTCATGATATGATGAGTACATATAATATCATTTTTCACATATCATGAATCACTCAGCGGCAGTGTTGAACAGATCCATAGAGATCCCATAGAGATCCCACGATTCAGGTGGTGGATGTTGATGAGCAGCACCAAGCAGTTGGGTTTTTTTCAGCCCCTCGCTGCATATGGCTAGATGATGCTAGATGGGCGGGGGTTTGGTGATTGGAGTTTCTCTTTGTTTTTGCTAGTTCTTGTTCTTGCTGGGGATTACAACATATTACACCTCCAGACTTGTTGACCCAGAGAATATTTGGACTTTGATGGAGAATATTTGGCCCGAAAGCCTTGGTATCCCACGGGCTAATCAGAGGCTAATCATATCCAATCATCATATCCCATATTAGGATGGTCCAATATCTACAAAAAACGATGGAAAATCAATGAAAATCATCATTTAGGGTAAATCAATGAACTATAGCTGGGCTATAGCTGGGCCAATTTCAATACGTTAAAGTACCGGTATGAAAGAAAGAGTTGTCAAGATTGTTCCGACGCACCTCGACCAGGTCGTTCTACTACCAGACTTCTGCCATCTTCCCATACTTGCTGCTTGCGCCCAGCTATTTCAAAGGCGCCCAGCAATTTTGAGCTTCGATGGTGCTCGCATGCTTCTTACAGCATCCTTTCATCAAAATCCAATGAAATCCTAATCCAATTACCCTCTGGTAAACGTTTACAGAACTATTATTAACTATGGAAAGATCCACCATGCTATTAGTGGGGATTCATCCACTATAAATCGACTGGGCCATGGCTTAACCGGCCGTCGCTTTTGTTGGTGATCCCCCGCAGCCAAGACAGCAGATGTTCCGCAAGATTTTTTGTTTCTTACACATCAGATAATTATCTTTAGTAAATATACCAAATAATATATATGATTATATAATTATATATAATTATACATAATTGTACATGATTATACATGATTGTACATGATTATATATGATTATATATGATTATATATGATTATATCATTATATACACTTATATAATTATATATATATTATGATTTTAGTGTTTTTGTGGGTGTTTTCCAGGTCAAATTACTCTCGGGAGCTTGTTCATGCTCTTTGACGCGCTGGGCTCCCTAGGCTTCGTAGGAGGGAAATCGGAGCACTTTTTCGACATCCGAAACGTGGTCAGATATGGCTATGGATCAATACCTATAAAAATACCATTTTTAGTGGGATGAACATCCATAAATCCCAGCTATTTTGGGGTTCACTAGGTACCAGGGTTTTGACCCATAGCCATATCTCTCAGAGTGCAGGGCAGCATTGTATGATTTGGGTATGGATCAATACCTATAGATACCATTTTTAATGGGATGAACATCCATTTTAACCCAGCTATTTTGATGTGAACAGAAGGGGTACTATTGGTTTTGACACACTGCCATTTAAGTATTTGTTGATATTGATTTGTATGTTCGATACGGAGTTTTTTTTGGAACATCTTTGAACCTTATCATTTGGTTTTCAACCAAATAGCCCAAAGAGTCCAGTTCTTTGGCTCAAATGATACGCAGATTGTAGCTGGTCCGGGGATTTTTGCGCAAGTGAAAGAGTGCAATGATGTACAATCCATGTCTTTTGACGTTCGGAAATTGCAGATCATTTGATGGGTCACTGGTTCATCTTACACAGCAACTTCTGAAGTCTGATAGGTCTGAAACATCCACATTGGAATGGCTCAAAAGTGTATACCCTCGGGTCATCAAACCTGGCAATTGAACATCCATTATGATATGTATGTGTATATATATATATATACACACATCTGGTTGGTGGTTTGGAACATGAATGTTATGTTTCCATAGATTGGGAATGTCAATCCATCCCAACTGTTACTCACTCCATCATTTTTCAGAGGGGTAGCGCGAAAAACCACCAACCAGATAACTTCTGTTTTTCGCAAACCCTAGATACTTAAAAACACCATTTATCCATATATCTGTCATATCCATTATCCATGCATTATCCAGTCATATATATATATCCACAAAAATCTTGAAATCTCGACCTTTATATGATGATTTTCCCGTTCAAACCTGCATTGATTCCCAAAGGTTGGCAACCGTGAAGGGCGGCTTTGACTGGTTCTTGGGAAGCTATGGCACCTTGACAAGCCTGGGCCCCGGTGACCACAACACCAGGTAGATTCTCACAGGGATAGAGGCGATTGTAAACTGCGGGAACCATTGGGAACCCCCTTCAAAAGATATATATATATATGGATATATATATATATATATGTGGATATATATGGATATATATATATATGTATGAGTATATATGGATATATATGGATATATATGGAGATATATATATATATGGATATATATATATATATATATAGCCTATGGCATATCAATAGTAAAAAGGCCAGTATAGGGGTGTGTTTCAATGACATACGGCTGATATTGGCTATTTGCCTGTCAAGGAGTGTTGCAAGTCGCCTACAATTGCCGCTAGTTGTGATGGAATTTTGGAAACTGGTAGTGATCTCTTCTTACTGGCACCAGTAAGTCTTGAAATGAGGATCCCATCATGCATTTTCTGAAAGGTGTGTGTGTGTGTGCCACATATTAGTTGGAAATAACCACGAAGGACATCACAGACCAATTCCTGATGCCAGGGCCAGACCCAAACAACAACAACAACGACGACAACAACAACAACAAGAAGCTGTTTGTTTCGTGATACGAGGTGACTGCCAGTTGAGATCTACGGGTGTACAAAGTTGGCTGAGTGAAAACATGTGGAGAATCACAGGTTATTGCCTTTCGCAGTCGTGCTCTAGATTTGACGACATCTTCCACCTGGGTCCTTTCCAAAATCTCCTGTTGGATAGGCGAATATTTTCCACGGCACATCAAGGTGACAGAAAAACTTACGCTCTGGTTATTTAACAGTTCTCCATGGTATAGATGGCCCATAGAAATGAATGGTTTACCTATTAATAGCATGGTGATTTTCCATGGCTATGTCAGTCATAACCAGAGGGTAAGTTTTTGAGCAAAGATCTCCTCAGCTTTCACCATTTTCATTCTGATCAGTTCTGTGAATCAATGCCAGACCACATCGAACAGGACATGTGAGAAATCTCATCATCGAGCAGCAACATAGGATCCAAAAAAGGATGTAGCAACATCAAAAATATATACAAATTAAATACATACACATCAAAAACCTATGTGATTAAAGAGTTTCAAACATGCCAGATGTTGATTATCAAAGGGATGGCCATTGGCCAGATTGCAAACAAAAAGCTCTGTGAAGAATTGCCAATTAGTTGACATGTTTGTGCACTGCAAAAGTCCAAAGACACCAAGCTATTCATTGGATGGCCCTCCCAGGTTATCGCGCTACAGTGGATCGTTTGTCCAATTTCATGGAGGCCGAAAGACGGAGAAACCTTTGGGGGGGACGATGGCTGGGGATGGCTGACATTGGTTGTTGTGATTCGATATGAGTATCAGCATGTATCAGCCAAGAATTAAACTCTGTATTTTGGCCATGTTTGGGCGAAGTGACTTCAATTTTTTTTCACAAGACCCAGACCAGAGCGGTTCAATTTCCTGGGTGCTATCAGTTCCGTAATTTGACAGGAAACACGGAAGAACATGTCAGAATATTTCACATGAACGGGTGAGATCTGAGAATCTAAGACATCCAAGACCAAAAGGGCATATCTTCCTTTTTCAGCTGCAGGATGGGGCCCCCCAGTGATGTTCGTTGCTTTATAAACCACAATAAGCCCCATTAACTATAGGTATATCTACCATAAACCATAGAATTCAGCCACTTTTGTTCGGCAACTGAACGCCTTCGCTCGGGGTTCCCATCCTGTGTAGGAAATTGTTCGCCTCCCTGGAGGCTCTTCATCAAAAGCCTCAAGGTGACGTCAGACGTCTGCAGGTGTGGAGGTTGAGATCCTGTCACCGTCGCCGTAAACGTTGACAGTTTGCTATTGAAAATGACCCATTTATAGTTGATTTACCCATTAAAAGTGGTGGATCTTTCCATAGTTATGTTAGTTTACCAGGAGTTGGTTTGTGGAACATTCTCACAGCTCTGGCATGTAAAATTCTGCAAGTCAATGTGGCTTTGCATATGTTTGGATATCGCCACCTCCGCACCAGGTTTCATAAACAAGTCACACGAACCGCGTTGTGTTTTTCCTATGTTATTCTCTACCTCATTTGCAGAAAGCTCCCGAGTTGCAGATGATTTCTGCTACATGTTCCGCAATTTCTCCTACTTCGGGATTCCTGAAACTCAGCCTAACCTGAATCCAATCCCAATCCAATCCCACTGCTGGTAGAGTACGACTGGAAGGCAAAAACAAAAAAGGTCTTGGTGAAGATTTCGCTGGGTTTTTCTGAAGCGAAAACTTGAAAACCCAAAACCCGCCTGCAGCCTGCGAAGATCAACATTTTGACACAGGTCGGCGACGCAGTAGCTGCCAAGGTGTCAAAGCTGCAGGTGTCGCTACCTTCGTAGCTCGGCAGTTTTCTGAAGACTGAGATCACGGGAAACTTCAGGAAACTTCATCTGTCTAAAAATGGTGTTTTTGACCTGCCAAAATACCAGCCAAAATGCCAATTATAGCAAGTATGATCAAGTATGAATAGTATGAATGGTGAAGATAAGAAAACCATCAAACATATCAAACCATGAAACTTTGGCTACCCTCCTTTCAGACAAACCCAGGTGATGAGGTACTAGTGATACTGGTCGGGATGTTTTTGAATGGTATCACAGTATCGCCCACCAGATTATATTTGAGTATGTTTGAGAATGGGTTAGACCCCCAATCAACCTGGCCATTTGAATAGGACAAAAGAATTACCCGCCAATAGTTTAAGATATCTATGGGAAATGGTCCATTTGTGGATCATTTGCCTTTATTTAGCGACTAGAGATGCTGTTTTTTCCATAGCTATAGTAAGTAACCAAGGGTTGTTACCTATCAAGTCTGGGAATACCCTATTTTCAGACAAACCCAGATGTTGTCAGCGTGTAGCTCAATCACGGTTGTGTGATTTGCAGGTGAATACAACAGCAAAATATCATCATTGTGGAGGTGTTTTTTGTGATTGTTGTGGTTGTTGTTGCTGTTGTTGTGGTTGTGGTTGTCGTCGTTGTCTTCGTTGTCGTCGTTGTCGTCGTTGCCGTCTTTGTCGTCCTTGTCGTCCTTGTCGCCGTTGTCGTCGTCCTCGTCGTCCTCGTCGTTGCCGTTTTTGTCGTCTTTGTCGTCCTTGTCGTCGTTGTCGTCGTTGTCGTCGTCCTCGTCGTTGTCGTCGTCCTCGTCGTCCTCGCCACCGTCATTGTCATTGTCGTTGTTGTTGTTGTTGTTGTTGTTGTTGTTGTTGTTGTTGTTGTTGTTGTTGGTTGTTGGTTATTGGTTGTTTGTTGTTGGTTGTTTGTTGTTGGTTGTTTGTTGTTGGTTGTTTGTTGTTGGTTGTTTGTTGTTGGTTGTTTGTTGTTGGTTGTTGGTTGTTGGTTGTTGGTTGTTGGTTGTTTGTTGTTTGTTGTTTGTTGTTTGTTGTTGTTGTTGTTGTTGTTGTGGTGGTGGTGGTGGTGGCGGTGGTGGTGGTATTGTTGTTTTAGTTATTTTTAGTTGCAGTTCTAGTTGTTGTGTAGTTGTTTAATTAATTCGTTTTTGGTTCTTATTCTCGTTTGTTTTCTTTTTAATTATTCGTTTCATTTCGTTTCTTTTTGTTGTCTTTGCGGATTCCTTTCAAAAAAAGCTGATTTCTCTTCCCGTCCTCCTGTGATGGGCGGCCAGTAATGTAACTTCAGGCAAGCCGAATCATGGACTTTGATACAGAAACTGGTTGGAAATTTGAATCTGCATGCCACAGATTACCTCTGAGTAATGACCATCACTCCAAGGCCGGGGTTCCAATGCTGGGCAGTTCCCCTTTTCTCAATCCTACCGCATGGCATTTCTACTCAAGGGTGTGGAAGCTGAAGTGCCTTGCGAAATCTGCACTGAGATTTGTTCGAGCCTTCATAGAAGCATTGTTTTGATATGTATGTTGAAGTGATTGTACCTTTTGTTAAAGCGTATTTATACAATGTGCTGCAAAATTGGTTTTGAGAATCCTTGGTGCTTCACTGAGGGGCCGCAAGTTGTGGGACCATGCAGAGCTGCAAGTCCTGTGTGGTGAGATGGGCGCCCCAGATGGGAGTGGCACCCCTCCGGTGGAGACAACTACGGTTTGCATTTTGTTCCCAGCTTTATAACTGGTTGGTGGTTTGGAACATTTTTTATTTTTCCATATATTGGGAATGCCATAATCCCAACTGACTTTCATAATTTTCAAAGGGGTTGAAACCACCAACCAGATACCTTCTGTTTTTCGCAAACCCTAGATACTTAAAAATCTTGAAATCTCGACCTTCATAACCGTCTGTGAAGACATCTCTTTACCTGGTGGTCTAGTTCCGCATGAATTGCACCTAGATCTGGGAGTTAAGCTTCAAAAGTGTTTGGGCGAGCTCTGGATTAGAAGAATTGAGCGGATGATAGGTTCCACACGAAAATATCACATATCCAGTCATATCCATGATCCATCATTATCATTCATTATCCCATGTCAGTGGAAGCACTTTCTTTTGTGAATGAGTAGGCCTTCCCAGCCCTTTGTCGGGTGGCAGCTCGGAGGAAATACCAAGTTTCGACCCAGTTTTGCTAAGGTTCGTTCTCCTGAGTGCACCTGAAGGCACAGGAAAGAGTTGCTTCTTCAGAGCAATGGCTGGGATTTGGTGCTGCAGCCCAGGGGGTCATGCCTGAAGGCCGATGAGGTAACACATCGACATGTCATTCTTTTTCCCAAATCTACGGGAGGGAAAGTCGAAATACTGTGCGTCTTTGTATTATAGATTATATATGTTACGTATGTATGTGTATGTATATATATATATTGTGGAGTGCGTTGGCTTCTTTATTTGCCATTTCTGTAAAATCCAGAAACTATTTCTTGCACAGGTAGAAACCATTTGCGAAATTCTAGAAACTAGTTGCGAAATTCTGGAAACCATTTGCGAAATTCTAGAAACTATGTGCGAAATACTAGAAACTATTTGCTAAATTCCAGAAACTATTTGCTAAACACTAGAAACTATTTGCTGGGGCGGAAGTTTCCTCCGGTGAGAGGTGCTGACTTCTTCTGATTTCGCGTCATTCTCGAGCTTTAACACGCAATCAGTGAAGATATTTACTGCCCAGCCCTTCTTACTCTAGAGATCGGGCGTGCAAGGCGCGATCACAGCGCAAACACTTTATTTAAAAAAAAGCTTTTCCAGAAGAGTTTGCAATACTTTGGCAGCTGAAGGTCCAATATTCCCGAAGCTCGTGCGAAGGGTTTTTTCCCACAGAACTGCTGTCCGCCTCACTCTTCACGTCATCTACTTAAATACATCATCCACATCTTTTATGTCCTTTACATCACCTACATCTTCTATACCCTTTTCTACACAATCTTCTCTACATCTACATCTACTTCTACTTCTATTTGTCACATGTTCTGCTGCGCTTTCCTGTTTGTTTCCAGGAACCGCGCGAAGCCGCCTCAAGCCCGTCCATCAAAGACAAAGCGGAGGCACGACCGGGCATTCCATCCATGCTCTTACATGGGAAGTATATACTTTGCGCGCCTCACTGCGTCATCGGTCTCGTTCTATTCAGGAGCCTGCGCCGCCTCCGTTGAAAAGATTGCGGCCTTCCACGGCGCCGCACCTGAAGAGGCGCTTGTGTGAAGCCGCATCCTGGAAGGGCCAATGACAAATTGCATTGCGCTGATCTTAATCATAGCAAGATGTAAGAATGAAGCAACCCGTTCTTTCACCGACAGTTAGCTGCAGGAGCAGCAGCGGGACAAGCTGTATGTTGCCACGCACCGGGAGGTGATGACAAGGGAGCCAGATGCAATTCTACGTTTTAAAGCCTTGCCCAACAAAGCAGGACATATGTGAAGCAGATCGCTCAAGATTACGTGTATGTAATTCAACCCGGCTGCTCCTTGTGATTGAACCAGAACCTTTGGGCAAGACTTATCCATAGACACTACCCAAAGTTTTTGGTGATGCGCGCAAACCCTGCGACTAGCTCCCGTCCGCAGTGGTAGATGCAAATACTGATCTTGTTGCATGTGACGTTAAGTTATGATGCGTCAAGTGATGTTTTGGTATGTGATGTTGTGATGATGTATATGTGCTGTGTTCATGTTGTGCGTGTCTGGGTACATATATGTGCCACGCAAAAGCCACTGGCAGAGCGGCGGAGACCAAGGGACGCCAGAGGGACACCGGCGGACACCGGGGCGTACATCCGACCCCTTGGCAGTGCACATTGTCCCACGCCTGCCACGCAAAAGCCACCGTGTGTGAGCGAGTGATGTATGTGTAAGTGATGTGTGTGTGTGAGTGATGTGTGAGTGAGTGATGTGTGTGTGTGTGAGTGATCTGTGTGTGAGTGAGTGATGTGTGTGTGTGTGTGAGTGATGTGTGTGTGTGTGTGTAAGTGATGTGCGTGATGTTTGTGTAAAAGTGATGTGTGTGTAAGTGATGTGTGTGTGTGTGAGTGATGTGTGTGTGTGTGAATCATGTGTGTGTGAGTGATGTGTGTGTGTGTGTGTGAGTGATGTGAGGGGCGGAGGCGGAGGAGGAGAAGGAGGAAGGAGCGGATACAGAACTAAAAACAAAGACCCCACACGTCAATGTGGGGAATAACACTAATGAACAAGATAATAGGAAGGACGCGTGAGCAAGCATCAAAGAAGCAGAAGGAAAACGAATAGCGCCATCAATTCCTCCTTTCCGGTCCATTTGCCACATGACTACCAGCGGTCAATTTTCCGCATCGCATCTGCAATCATAGCAACCGAGCTTGAAGACTTAACCAACTGTAGACACTCAAGTTCGTTTGGACAGCACTGTGATGATTCCGACAAAAGATGAAAAAAGTTTGCTGCTGCATTGGGTGATGTGAAGATGTGTCAGCATTAGCGCCATCGTCTTCAGACGCGTTCAGAACAATAGCAACCAAATGTGATTTCTTGGCCCGTGCTGCAACAGGGTAATTGAAAACCCAACATCCCCAAGCGGCATCAATCAAATCTGTAGCTTTGCAGCTTAAGAGCAGCCATTGTCGTTGAGGCTCAGCGCCCCCCGGACGGCGCAAAAACATGTGGAACGCCGAGCTTGCGGCTGCGCTGCGCGCCTATGCTGCGGTCCTCATCTGGCACGCGTGCCGGCTGAAGCCCCGGAAGCGTCAGCGGGTCAAGGCACAATTAGGGGCTGGCGCGACGCGATTGTGGCACTGTATGCTCAAGGCGCGCAGGCACATGGATAGCCCGAGAAGAAGTATTTCAGCAAGGACGTATTCAAATGGTACCTGCGGGCACATTGCCCCGATATCTCCACCTGCATCGCCAGCCAGCTTATCCACACCTTCATGCTTTGGTCTCACAGCTGGCGGCGCGCCCGATTCTATGCGTACTGGCAGCAGCCGAAGTGTTGTTCACTCATTGAGGCATACCCTTTTTTGCAGATTCCGGCATCTGGAGTGAGCGCGGCCCGCGCGTGCAAAAGACGTGGAGCGAGTGCTTCAGTGTGCATCATAGTTTGAAGGAATTTCGACCAACACCACGATCAGTCCGGACTCATCCAGTCGACTTTTTATTCCCCACATTGACGTGTGGGGTTTTTGTTTTTAGTTCTGTATCCGCCCGTCTCCTCCTCCCAGGGTGACCATGATTTGGCTCAAATTTTACTGACCAATCGCGCACTGAAAGAAGAAAAAATTGGACGGGGCAAGTAATTTGGCCCTGGCTCAAGTCTTAACACGGCCAATGCGAAGAAAAATATAAGTTATCGAAGGAAGTTTAGAAGTCAAACTTCCGACAATATGGACAGATGAAAAGCAGAGTAGGGAAGAGGCAGAGACAAGAGAAAGATTAGAAGAGATAAGAGTAGAAGAGAAAGAGTAAGATGCGCGAAAAGGTAGGAAAGTCGCGATTCACTGTGTTTTTCCAATGATTTGTGGCTCCGGAGGGTCGAAAAGTAGGCTCGCTAAAGCGGCGGGTGCAGAGCCAGCTGGCCAGATGAGAGATGAAAAATTGCACGCCGTTGTGGCGCGAAGCACATTTCGAAGTCAAAATGTACAAAACACACCAGCTTCGGACCACTTTCGGCAGTTGAGATGTCGAAAAAGTGCACGCCGTTGTGGCGCGAAGCGCATTTTCAAGTCAAAATGTACAAAACACACCACGTTCGGACCACTTTTGGAAGTCGAGATGTCGAAAAAGTGCACGCCGTTGTGGCGCGAAGCACATTTCGAAGTCAAAATGTTAAAAACACCAGGGTTAGGACCACTTTTGGAGGTTCAGATGTCAAAAAAGTGCACGCTGTTGTGGCGCGAAGCACATTTCGAAGTCAAAATGTTAAAAACACCAGGGTTAGGACCATCAGATGTCGAAAAAGTGCACGCCGTTGTGGCGCGAAGCACATTTCGAAGTCAAAATGTTCAAAACACTAGGGGTTCGGACCACTTTCGGAGTTCAGATGTCGCTTCGCTTCACTACACTACACCACATTACACTACACTACACTCCACTACACTACACTCCAGTACACTACATTACACTACACTGCGCCCTGGCGTCCCTTGGGCTCCGCCTCTTTATATGCCAACCCTCCGACAGTGTATGCTAACCGTCCCGGAGTGTATGCTAACCCTCACCCGGAGCGCGCGCTAACCTTCCTGGAGCGAGTGCTATGTCTATATTTGTCAGTTTAAGTTATCTTTATTAGTACATTGTCTTGTTTGGTGATTTAAGGCAGAGTAAGGGTATCACGGAAACCATTTCAAACCGTTTCCTGCTACTTTCTAGGTGATCGTCCGAAAGCGTTTCAATCCGTTTCCTGCTACTTGCTACTTCGCCTTGGCAAAAATCTCAAACAGTTTCAAATAGGTTTAAGCATGGCTAATTAGCAAATAGTCCGAAACCGTTTCAAACCGTTTCATAGTACTTACTAGGTAGTAGTCCGAAACGGTTCCAAACCGTTTCAAACCAATCCCTAGAAGGCCTAACTTGCAGAATTTTTTGTTAATGTAAAAATTGTTGGATATTGTTCAAAAGTTTGTCAAAACTGGATTTATTTATGAAATAGGTTCTGTAAATGGGGTTTGTTTAAGAAAAGTTGCTGCAAATTGGGTTCATTTAAGAACTAGTTTCTGTAAATTGCCTTTATTTAAGAAATAGTTTCAAATAGTTCCCCAGCTTAGCGTTGGTTCAAGAAATATGTTCTATAAATTGGGTTTATTTAAGAAATAGTTTTTTGGCCTCCACAGACAAAGAGGCCAAGGCACTCCCCAATATAAATATAATATATATATATTTGAACATGTTCGAACCATTAGAAGTACAAAATGTTTGAGGACTGAAACTGCTTTGTGAAAAGAACTCGCATGGGAACTGTGCCTCGGGAAGTTCCGGGATTTTTTGAACGGTCGGTTTCCGTGACACTTCCGAGGCCCCATGCCGATGGCGAAGTCTTCCTTCCTGAGCACGTTCTCTTCGTGCCGCAAAAGTCACTGGGCGATTCTACGAACACATTTGATTCGTGTTCGTATGTGCTGTATGCCGTAAGTTTGGCCATGTGGGTTCCAAGTCTGTAAGTTTCAAGTTTTAGGAGAAACGGCGGCATAACTACCCCGATTTCAGAGTCTTCTGGTGAAGCCTATTGCTGCGAGAGATAACATGGAGTTCCAGGCTGTGCTCCCATCAGAACGCTTGAGTTTGTTGCAGCTGACCCCCGGATTCCAGGGCTGGAAAAAACATAAGTCTACGAAGAATGCAGTAGCTTGTGCCAGGTGTTGGCAGATCAAATGGCTGAAGCTGATTGAGTTTCGATGTGTTTCGATGTTTTGATATATTTGGATCATGTCTTGCCATGTCCCACCAAAGCTCTGAAATGTAAGTTTCCCAAAATGGGGGGTTACCCCAAATGGGTGGTTTATAATGGAAAATTCTATTAAAATTGATGATTTAGGGGTACCCCCGTTTTGGGAATCCTCCAAATGTGTCGAAAATTGTGATTTCCTTCAATGACTGTGCCCACGTTGTGTCCGTCTATTGAGGTCGTACATTCCCCAGGGGACGCTGAAGCAAGCAGTGACCTATCCTTTGGGCCCGGAAGCAGAGATTTTTCGGAAGGACCCTTTGAGTCAACATGCGATAAACAGAGTTAAATAGATCTGGATAATAGGGTTTAATGATGTTTTTCATGGGATATTGATGGGATACTAATGGGATATTACTGGGATATTAATCCATCTGTTTCGGGTTTTACCATGAAAAGCCATGGTATGTGGGATGCATCTTTGGGATGCATCGATATGGGGATTTCATAACGGACGGCCTCGGGTTATCAAACCTGGCAAACAAGAACATCCATTATGATATTTCTCAATGAGATGGTTGGGAAATGTTGGACTAAAACAATAGGAACTTATTATCTGGGTTAATGGTCCAAAAAGTATATCTTAATATGGACTTAATATGGACTTTTTGTAGATCTATATATCTGGTTGGTGGATTGGAACCATGGAATGGAATATGACTTTCCATTCAGAAAAGGGAATGTCATAATCCCAACTGTTACTCACTCCATCATTTTCAAAGGGGTAGGTATACCACCAACCAGAATATATCTGGGTAAATTATAACGACCGAACCCTGTTCTCCAGCCTGGAAGAATGGTGAATGGATTCGGGGATTTTTTCTGGTGGAGCCGATGTTTTCAGGTTAGTGAATTGATCTAATTTATCATAAAACTGGATGATGGGAAAATCTACAGGAAACCCCTATATTTGATGGTAAAAACCCATGGGTTTCCTGTAGATCTTCCCTTAAGCCAATCCATTGAATTTACCCAGATATATATCTCGGAAGTCATCCCCAAATAGCCGAAGTTTTGGAGCCGATTTTCGGGCGAGTGAATAAAAAATAATTTAGCCAATGCAGCCTGGTTTCAAGATGTTTCAGGACAGCTTTGGTACTAAATGAAGTTGTTTATAACGGCGTATCCTAGGTACATGTCGGGCACATTCCTGCACAATCCTTTTGATGTGCCTTACTTGGGCGATTTTCAAATGTGAATCTTGGAAGGTTGGATTTGTGTTCTGCAATCAAACAAAAGAAGCTGAAAGGCACAGTTAGAAAAATAAACCTTCAAGACCTCAGAGCATGGTAAATTCTGAAGTTTGCCACTTGATGATTGTTCAACAAATGTTCAAGAACCTCGAGTCAATAGAACCCCAAATCCCTTGAGACCATTTTGGCTGCCAAGGCTCTAGCGATTTCTCAGATGATGAGGTGAATGGCGCCCTGAAGGCAAGGCGAAATAGCAAGCAGGTATACATCAGCTACCATCCATCATTTGCTAGGTTTGTGTACGATCGTGTTTTGCATCGTTACAGGGAGGAGCGCAACTGATTGACTTTTGACAGTCCTTGACATGTGTTTGGTCATTCGTTGCTGCTCAGGAAGGGTGAAAACTGGAAATCAAATTGCAATGGACTTCTCACAGGTATGAGCGCACACAGGTGGTGTAGGGACAAAGTTGAAGACTTGGATTGGCTATGATGAACCGTCAGCTTCATACATGTTTATATGTATATATGTATATATTAACGTACACGTGTATCTAAAAGATGTTTGTGTATATTATATATTATATGCATACATGCAATAATGTATGTATATATATATGTGTGTGTTTACATTTACATATATATATACATATAATACATACATATAGTGCGTATATATATATGTGTGTATGTATACCTATAGATATATATATATATATACATAGACGTAAATGTATTTGCAGGTACAGATGTGTCTTTGTACCTGCACATTTTTGCTTGCATCGATCTCAACATATGTATGTATGCGTATATAATGTTTATATATATATATACATATGTGTTCAATTGTTGATTTACGTATGTGTCCATGTGTGTTTGTGTATGTAAACTTATGTGAATGTCAATTAAAGTAAAGTAAACGTAATGCAATGCAATGTCGTGTCATGTTACTCTATGATCTGGTTTGTTTTGTTATGTGTGTATGTGTATGTGTATGTGTGTATGTGCATGTGTATGTGTGTATGCGTATGTAATGTAATGTACTGTAATGTACTGTACTGTACTGTAACGTAATGTAATGTAATGTAATGAATGTATATGTATTTTTATACATTGAGGGCCCGTCAGCAAGAATGCATTTTTCATATGCGGATGCGGCCCCAAAAGCGGGCCCTGGTGGCAGTGCCGTTTGAGCACAAGCCGACTGACAGCCAAACGCATTCTCCACTACCGAACTGTGAGGAAACCAATTGCAACGGATTATGATTGGGAAGGCATGTGGCTCGAAAACAGGCAAGGGGCGTAGAACCCCATGTGGACAAACTCCAAGGAGACCACGCTACCCGAAACTATTGCTCCTCAAACCTCGTACGTCCCGATTACGCCCCCCAAACCCCTCCAACCCGCATGTAAATAAGGGATTACGTCCCTCCCATCTGTTGTTACGCCCCTCGTACATCCCGATTACGCCCCTCAAACCCGCATGTAAATAGGAGATTACGTCCCTTTTAGCGCTTGGGCCGTATACTGTAGTATAATCCAAAGCGCGCGGACGGGATGCACGGCAACAAGTGCACGCCACACACTTCTCCCAAGATGCACGCAAAACAGCTTCCTGACATAAGTGTTGTAAAGCGGCACGCTGCCAGAGCGAAAGAGGTTAGCATGGCTTCTTGCACCCCCCCGGAAAGTGGACCCTTTTCACTGATTCAAAACAGCTCCTATGCCATGTACCCTCATAGTATTTATATATATATATATATGTATACAGGTGTCTATATATATATTATATATATATATAATACATCAACAAAAATGTACCTGGATCTTCAAGCAGGCTGCTTTTCAGCCTGTTTCCATTCAATCAAACAGTGTTGACCGTTTTTTCTTGGGCTGCCCGAGATATGTTTTTCTGCCCAAAGTTGACTGCATTCTTGACAAAGTTATCATGATACCACCAAAATAGTTTTGAAAGTTCGGGTTTTTTGCCTGAATTTTCTGAATAGCGGGTGCTCTTTGTTTCAATTTTTGGGCGGCGCCATGAAAACTGCAATTCTGAAAAAAATGTCAGTCAAAAAGGACGCCGCGTTTCCCTATCCAGGCTGTGGATCTAAGTTGTCTTGAAGGTGCGCTATGTCAAGATCATTTGGATTAAACCCAAACTGGGGATGGTTATTTTTCACGAAAAAAATTGAAAAGCGGGAATTCACATATTTGGTCAATTTTGGTCAGTTCTACAGTAACGGACGAAGGATTCCCAATTTCATGCTGGGATGATCACCAGGGGCGAAAAAAACACTTCCAATTTTTTCTCGAAGACATTTGACGGGCACCCCAAATAGAATTATATTGAACATCAAACAGGGTACTTATATGAAGAGGGCTGCTCTGATTGATTTTTTTGTTGATTTCTGGTATCCCAATTTTTGAATGTTTCGATACCAGAGTGGTTTTACATGTATCTAGTTTGTTTCTTGAACTGAGGCGAAAAAAACATGTTCAAAAAACCCAAACAGAAATTATCTGCAGGAACCGGGTTTGGTGGCCGAGAAAAAGAATTCAAAGATTCTGCAACCAGTAAGTGGGGTTGGTTCACGCTCTGCGCTGAACATCATCAGTTTTCTGGAGATCTCCAATCCTTTTTTTTGTACGTCCTGCCTCGCAAGGCCGCGCTTTGAAAGATGAAGCTAATTGGGCCATCCCAGCAGTGTTATCAAAGGGGGGTCATGAAATGGGAGTTTGTTTGCCATTGCCATTGTTGTGGGGTTGGAACTGGTCATGTTGATGGTCATTTTTTGTTGAGGTATGAGAAGATTGTTGAGGATTTTTGGGTGTTTAGAAACACTGTAGTTCTCGAAAGACTCTAACTCTCACGGGTTGACCAAAGAAGCCCCATGGAATTTGGGTCCAAATATGTGATTTCATCCCCGACATCCATGGTGACTTAAGACGTGTGGGGCCTAGAGGAGGGGATTACACATGCAAAAGAACACAATTGTATTATATCATGATTATCTAATATTATCTATAATTATATGTATATATTATCATGGTATTAAATGTATGTGTATATATATATACACATCATTGTGTAGATCATTATAAAATCCCATGATGGAATTACCCAATGAATCATCCTTTAAATTATTGAATATCCCATTATTCTCTATATCCTAATTAGGATTATTGGGAATAATCTATATCATCATAAGATGAGAAATATCTATGGGACAATCTGATTAGAAACTTGCCTATGTTTCTCACATTCTCCCCCCTGGAATTTCCGCGTTGGCCAGGCTTTGTTACTGTCTGGTGGTGAGCAGCAACGTTTAGCCATGGCAAGGGTCCTGCTGAGACGCTCGGTGAAATCAATGCCCTATAGTGGGTTTTTTTCAAGGATGGGTTGATGGAAAATCCATAGAAAATCGTATCAAAAATGCTTGGTTTACAATGGAGGATCCCCAATAGCTGGTTGGTTTATCATGGAAAAAGCCATGAAAAATCATGGATGATGTGGGGGGGTTCATGGGGTTTCCAGAAATGGGGAATATCCCAATAGCTGGATGGTTTATAATGGAAAAATCCGATTAAAATGGATGATTTAGCGGTACCCCCATTTTAGGAAACCTCTAAATGCTCATATTATTAACTTGGCTGATTCTGGTTTAGTTCATATTAAGCTGATTAAATTTAGCGATTTGTTCATATTTAACTTGGCTGATTCTGGCGTCACCCATGTTAGCAACACCCCAGATTAGACTTGTAAGGCTTTCTTGTCCGCAAGAATTGCTCGCGCTTTTATAAGTTTCTGGCTGCACAAGTCAATGGCAGTATATATTATATGAATAGTTGAGATTCTTGTTACATTTCTCCGTGGACACTTCATGTAGTTCGTGACATTTCGTGACATAGTCAACCCTTTTCTTGTATCTCCGCTTGATGTCCTACACGTTTCTTTCGGACGTGTATCACCAGTTTCTGCCAACAAATTCTTGACGCCTTCGCGCAAGACGCAAAGGTCTGACCGCGAACATTTGAAGTCTGAGAACGCAATAGTCCTATGTCATGTTTGCCCCAAGAAAATCTAAGAAACAGGTGAGAATCGATGGCAAACAGGCAATAATTTACCGATGAGCGAGAAAACCGGAGGACACATTTCTGCCAAGTTCTGAAATTTCGAGAACAATCTTTTCAGGCGAGAATTTCTCTCGGCGGTACTGATTTGCAAAGCAGGCCAAAACCCTGAGGATGATCCAGATGTGAAGACAGCTTCGTCAAATGAACCGAAATGGAAAATGGAAAAAGTCGTGCAAAAACCTGCAGTAAACGTGAAATTAAATGCAAAATGTGACAAGGGCGTGCAATTTCAAAGTGCGACGCCAACAGTTTGATTTCGAGATTTGTCGTTGTTCCCCTTGCAGAAAATGTGTTTCTTCGCAGAAAATGCGGATAAGGATTTATGAACAATGTTCAGCGGAATTAAATGTGAAAAAGAGCGTGCGAGAGTCCATAGTCTTGAAAAACAAGACATATATGAACATGTATTGACATTCTGACAGTCAGAATTTCTCATATGTTTCAGCCACAAAAATTGATCGTCCAGGATTTTTTTGTTGCTTAGCTGGCGAGTCTGCTCCATGTCATTTCGCTGGCGGAATCTCATCTTAGAAGGGCATACCTATACCTAACCTGGAGTAATGTGTGTAAAACAATCATAAACCACCTATTTGGGAATGAATTATACCACCTATAGAAATGGTGATTTGGGGGATGGTTTATTATTGTTTTACCCACATTAGTGTCTTCGGTTCAACAGAGTTGAGAAGTGCAGGAAGGATGTGGACGGCCACCGTTTTCGTCTCCGTTCTTTGCGTATCTGCCTGGCAAACATGCGGGACATCCTATAAAAATTGGCATTGCAGTCCTAAGTCCATGAGGCTTTTGAGGAATCCGTTCAAACATTAGAGGAAGGACATTGAGGCTGCACAGAATGTGAACCGCAAAGAGATCACTGGGCTGTTTGGGTTTCTTTGCTGGTCGCACATTTTCCCATGCTTTGTTTACCTACATTTTGAGTCACATGTACACACATTCAATCACATCATATAGTGTATAAGCATCTATTTCATGAAGAAACCGGTTAGACGTAAATTGGACTGCAGGAAACAAAAAAAAACAGGTGGTATTTGTCCAATTCAATCATAAACATGAATAAGAAACAAAAAAAACTGGTGGTCTTTTTCCAATCATGAACCTGAAAAAAACATCATTAAAACCTCCAAAAACTCAGTTTGTCGCCAAGGACAACCACAGGTTCTTCTTTTGGATGAAGCCACCAGTGTGGCTGAGCTCAGCTCTCATGGGAGTGAAGATGAGTGAAGCAAGGAGGCTAAATTGATGTAAATGTTAGGTGGTTTTTGAATGGTTTTGATGTAATTCATGTTTGATTCATGTTTGATTCATGTGACCTTCTTACCTTCTCATCTATCTAGTTCTTTGGATCTTCTTTTTGGCCCGGGTCTGTTGAGAGCCCTTGCCTACTGTGTCACCGTCCTATGGGACCTTATACTGGTTTTAAACCTTATACTGGTTGGTGGTTATTAATGGTTATTAATGGTTAATGATTGTTTTTAATGGTTAATGATGGTTAATGATGATTAATGATAGGTAACTAAATATTCAGTATATACTGGTTAATCAAACCTGGCAATTGAACATCCATTATGATATGTATATGTATATATATATACACATCTGGTTGGTGGTTTGGAACATGAATGTTATGTTTCCATAGATTGGGAATGTCATCATCCCAACTGACGAACTCATATTTTTCGGAGGGGTAGGTATACCACCAACCAGTATAGCAATAGTGAAGGTCGGTGTTGCAAGTCAAGGATGAGCTACCCGGAGTATCCATGAGTCCCAGAGTCTTTTCCTTCGTTTTTTTGTTGAACAACTCGAACAGATTCTACCATGACATATTGGATGGCAAAAAGCTGTTGACCAGGACAATCAGGAGAATGACTCATGAACGGTGCTTGATCCCTTCCCCCCAATATTGAACACCCCCAATAAACATAAACCTTGGTTTAGCAGGATATTTACATGATTTTACATATATTACCACAGAATGGAGCTTAGAATCTGGCTGTTTAATATGAACCGCGCATGGATCAGTTTGGTGCTTCTCAGCACTCTGAGGCGATGTCAGCTGAGGCTGCCTTGGACATGTTTGCTCTATTGCGCAGGCGATCTTATGCCCACCAGGGGTGTTGAACCAAGGTAAGATGCCCGAAATCATCCAAAGGTTAATCGCTTCCCTAAAAATGATGTTGAAACCCATGGCTTTAGGATGGAAAATAAAAATATACGGAAAATCGCTATGTCCTGAAGTCCTGGCAATCTCGGGGTGACATCATGAACTTGAGGAGGTTGGCCAGTGTCTCAAGAATGAAGGATACACTATCGCTGACAACAACATGAAATCATGCTAGATCATGCTAGATCAGGCTAGTTGGTATTTTGCAAAAGACCCAAGTGAACTGAGTGTGACGTATGATTTTTCTGTGGCATATTGAGAATTCTGTAGTGCCACTCTCTTCTATGCGTGCGCTACGACCGAATGGTTGCCATTGTCCTGGTCATGTTGCATTTTTCCCATTTCCAAGAATCAGAGATGTTCCCATTGTTTTCCCATGGTTTCTTAGATGTTTTGGTGGTTGTTTTTGTGATAAATGTCATGTCATTTTCCACCATGTAAGGCCTGGGAGCCTGCCCAAGGGTGCAGCTGTCATTACGGTGAGTCGGGCGTCACGGTGTCGGGATCACTTTTGGGTCTTAAGGGTACCAAGATAATTACCATGCTTGATTCGTTGGGGATTAGATGAAATGATACTAGCTGGTTGAAAATTAGGATGAACTAAGCCATAATATACTGGTTGGTGGTTTGGAACATTTTATATTTTTCCATATATTGGGAATGTCATCACCCCAACTGACTCATATTTTTCAGAGGGGTAGGTATACCACCAACCAGTTATCCATTTTATAAATGTGTCAGTTATTAATCATCCCAACTGACTTACCACCAACCAGTTTTACATCCATTTACCAGTGTTTTTGGCTTTGAAATGGATCATCTCCGAGATCACATCGGACCTCATCGGTTCCAAAACGTGGCGGGCCTCCTCGTCACGATTCCTGTAATACGCACGTGAACGAAAAGAAAACTAAAACTGAAAAAGTGAGCAAAAACTAAAAACCATGCAAAAATAAAGTAACTAAAGTTTAAATATGTATATATATATATATGTATATGTAATATAGTTTTCATTGTATTTGGGCGTCCTCTCGTTTTGTTTGGGGCCCATGTTGGTGATTGGTGTTCCAAAGGCCAAAAGGTGCCACCTTTTGCTCCACCTAGCATTTCCAAGATATCCCAACGCCCCTCGGTTAAATACAATGCCATGATTCTACTTCATTTTCCCAAAGAAGAACCTACATGTGTAGGACCCAGACATTGTGAAATCATACCCAAATACAACGAAATCTACTTATATATATATACATACATATTTATATAATAAATATATATATACATATTTATATATTGATATACATGTACGCCCCAACCCGGACGTTGCTCCACACTTACAATCGTCATGATCATCACCATCATCATGATCATCATCATCACCATCATCATCATCACCATCATCATAATCATCATCTTTATCTTCATGAGGGGTCAAAATTCGCCACCCCTATGAGCAATATGTTGATTCGGGTAATAGCATCAACTATATCTCCATGAGGGATCAAAATTCGCCACCCGCTATGAGCAATATTTTGGTTGGGGTAAGAACGTCAACTTTATCTTCATAAGGGATCAAAATTTGCCACCCCCTATGAACAATATGTTGGTTGGCGTAATAACATCAACTTTATCTTCATAAGGGATCAAAATTCGCCACCGTCTATGTTAGATTTGGCAAAGCGTGAAGGTACTAGAATGTGTGCCGCAATCAGCAATTGTATATCACATACATATGATGTTGGCAGGGCATGCGTTCCGTTCTGATGGTACTCTGACACCTGTGGGCATTGCCTTCTTCCTTGACGCTGTGCGCCCACTGCTCGAGGCTGTTGTACCTTTTCACAAGCGGTCATGTATGTGTTGCTGGGTATGCTTCAGGAAGAAGGGGTAGACCTACTGATCGGCGATTCTTCCTTATGCGCGGTGATGCCTGAGGTATTTTTCCCATGCTGTAAAGGATGAGACGTTCGCTGCTATGAGATGACTATGCGTTTTCCTTGACAGGAGGAGTTGGACCGCGATTACACTGGGGCCATTGCGGCAGACCTGCTGCTAGCTCCAGTGGCACCTGCTTGGGGAAAAGGTTTTGCAGGGGATGGCTTCAATTGGCTACTGTGGGGCCAGCGGGGTCTATTGGATTGGAAAACTCCGCCAACCATCGCAATACTTTGCGCGGGTAGTGTGACCTTTGAATGTGCATAGATCGAACCGCCGTTGGCCCACTGCTTTTTCTGATCAGGCAATGATCTCTATGGTCGGCAGTGCCCTGAAAAAATCACTGCTGCTGTGATCAAAATGAGAGAGGCGCTGCTACAGCAGTGTAAATATCAACTGTATATGCACATGCGCGTGTGGTTTCCTTTTGCTTCCATGTTGTGATCTTGTTTGCCAACTCGAACAGGATTGTAAGGGCTCTTGGTCTGCTCGACTGCTCTATGTGGATGTAGTCCCGGATAGTGATAGGCGCACCATCCTTGCGATCTTGTGGTGTTATCATACAGCATGATCTTAGCAGGCTGAATGATCAGGTGATTCCACGGGAGATAAACTGAGCATGTGTTTGTTTGCTGCAGCGCCCCAAGAGGCCACATGGTAAGTATATGGCCAGGTGCTAGAACAAAAAGCGCTGTGGATAGTGTTGTT
>CAMXCT020006513.1:349337-416157 GCA_947184155.2 Cladocopium goreaui
GGCAGACTTACAAAACAAACCACATTGTGTTTGCACATGCTGATGCGTATCAGCCAACCGGCAAAAAAGGCTATATGATGTGCATATGCTTGTGCTGACAGTGTATGTTAGACAGCTCTTTCTTCCCCATTGTGCTTGTGCGTGTCGCGTCGTTCATATTGTTCTTTCTTGTTGGATTGCTTATGGCAGCAATGACGATTAATACAGAGGCGCAGCGCTGTTCTCTGATGTGTCATAGATCACTTGGCCGCGTTCTATTTGCAGGAAGACATGACGGTGGATGCACCGGCGCTTAAAGCTCACATATCACGCGGTCGGGGTATTGCCTGTCTGCTTTCTTGGTGTGTTCTGCAGGGCAGCCCAACAGAACTCTCAGAAACAGAATGGAGCGATTCTGAAACAACCATCGTGGCAAAATAGAAATCATGCTTTGCGAGCTCCTCGCCCATGCATGCTGATGCTCATGCTGAAGCGTTTGCCACAGGAACCGTTGCAACCACCCAAGGCTGCATCAAAACAATCCGGTGGGCAAAAGTCGCGTGGGCTCAATAGCAAGTTGTCCAACGGGTCTATAACTTTCAGGCACAAGCTTCCAGCAGCTTTCAGGTGGAAATTTTCAAATGGCAAAAGATTACCGACTGCTCGCAAAGTTACACTGAGAGAAGTACCTGTTGTGCCGGTGATGAAACGGATGTTTTCGCGATGATGAGGGGCCGGGGTCGGCAAACAGCCAAGGCTGTAACAATAGTTTTCATGACTGTAGGCAGCAGCTGCTCCAGAGGTAGATGCCTAAGTTCAAGGTGCCTCGCAAAGAATTTATGTGCATGTTCTATAGGTATGTGTTTTTGGCTGTGCACTGATTGGTTTCCTGTGATAAAAATCTTGCTGTGCTAATAGAGCGTGTGTAGGATGACCTGTGTGCGAGAAGCTGTCTCCAAACTTGATTACCACGGCCACGGCTGTTGATCTCACCGCGCCACTTAAACGTGACTGTCCATGCGATAGGATACCACTTGCTCGCTGCATTTTTGTTCTTCATTGTGCTTTTCTGCTGCAAGGATGGGGAAATCCATCGGCGCCAGGCCTACCACATGCTCCAGCCTGTGTACTGCTGTGAAGCCGGTCATCAAAGCTGGATACAGCATGTCATGAGTTGCGACCCAAGTTGACAGACACACCACTTCGCCAAACAATTTTGCAGGAGTATCAGCCGCACTTGAGGCACACACCTGCCCCCTCCAGCATCAAATTACGGGCAAGCGTGTTACCAATGCAACTGCTCATGCATTGGTACCCTTTCTTTGCTAGTCAGGTGGCACCGAAATATATTTATACAAAGTGTGACGAGGCTGTAAGAACATGTGTTCCCTTCAGCTCCAGCATCCCAGAATCCCATTGCTGCTTCACAGGTATACTTACCCCGCCCGACACAGGCTCCAGAACACTTTGCCATTAAGGACAATGAAGCGTACGAGCCTACATACAAGGGTGACAGACATAGTTATACAACTCTTACTGATTCACACGTGCGTCCTTCATGCTCATCGCAAGTTCCAACGGCTCTTGCCGTTGAGGTGTGCTGTACCTTTTTGTTTCGATTCTTCTTTGTGTGAAAAAACAATATGCGTACCAGGACAATATGAAGGCGGACGCGCGTGATCATGAAAGCATAATTGAAACATATATGAAGAGGGAGGTACATCGAAAGGATGTGATGTGACTTGCCGCACCATGGCCATCGAGATATTGTGTGTGCGTGACGCACAACTCCGCAATCGCTTACTCGGTGTCGCATTGATCATGCAAATGAATCTACCTGATGAACTCTATGAAAAATACAAGGTGTGGCTGTGTGGCTTGTTGTGATATGCACGGTTGGTTTACTTGTTGCCTTGAATTTGGGGTTTTGATTGCCTGGGCCAGGTTGGCCTGCGAAAATTCTTACACGCAGCAGTAGAGGAGGATGTCGACGTCCCGCAATTGCGCTTTGCGCTTCGCAAAGGGAAGCTGCTGCTAACGCCTAAGCTTGTAACGCAAGAAATTTTAGAAGGCCTGCTATTGTTGTTTCTGACCTTGTGATGAATTTCAAAAGTTGGTTAGACAAGAACATCGCATGCAATTGCAGATCTTCGCGATGAAGAATTCGATGAAATGGAAGATCTGAACCACATGGAAAGATCGGACAGCGCTTATGACCAAGAGGCCCTGCAATTATTGCATTCAGTTTTATGTGTCGCTGATAGCGCGTGTGCTTTGTCAGGTCTATAGGTCCGCGTGCCCCCAAGGTGATATATTGAAGATTACCGGGGTCCATCATTGGAGGTGATCCAGAAGAGCCGCGAAGATGCCATGAAGTAGCTGTGTGACCTTTGAAGTTGTTCCATGCTACAGGAACTAAAAGTCCGAACGCCAAAAGAAATATCGGAAGATGACAGTGCTGTGATGTAAGCAGCCTCCCGTGCGAGGCTATGCAAGGTGACCTAGCTCGCGTGGGGTTAGAATGACAGATGCGGTATTTGCCACTGCTTAGCATCGTGAGCTTACGGATGGAAAAAAAAAATGTATAGCACAACATGCTGCAACTCGTGGTGATGTGTCTTTGCTCGCATGTGTTGCTCATGTGATTCTAACGGCCGCCAATTAGGAATGTGAGCACCGGTCCATCCTGACCGATATATGACCAGTTGACTTGTTGTGTTTTCTCACGCTAACTTGTGAGCCACTTGTGTGCTTTCTTTTTTTTTTTCTGCTGGATTTGCTGCTACAGCGCAGTGGGTCCACTGATGGCTGTGCTATGGGCTGATATTGCCGAGCCTTGTAGCAATCACGATTTGGGGCCATGGCCATTGCAGCCGGGACCCCTCGCGGGCAAGGTGCCCATCCGCGTGCCTGTGCACATCACAAAGCAGCAACAAGATGTCAGTAAGATGACCCATGACGGGATCAATATTGCTTGCCGGTGCAAAGGGCACACTGTCAAGACGGCCAAAGAGGCCCAGTCAACCGTGAAGTGAAACCGTGAGCAATATGTTGGTTGGGGTAATAACATAATCTTTGTCTTCACAAGGGATCAAAATTTGCCACCCCCTATGGGCAATATGTTGATTGGGGTAATAACATCATCTTCATCGTTATAAGAGATCAAAATTCGCCACCCCCTATGAACAATATTTTGATTGGGTGAATAACATCAACTCTATCTTCATAGCCACCTGAAGTCAGACGCGGAGCAACGTCAGGGTTGCAGCGTACATGTATTTACATATTATATATATATATGTGTGTGTGTGTGTTTCCGGGCAATAAAGAAAATAACAGTTTGGGTTCGTGTAAGAGCAACTCCCAAGAGTTTTCCCTGCTGCCGTGCTGCCGGGCAGCTACCAGCTTCCAGCAGGTTGCTGTTCGATCCTCTTTGGATTGGTTTACCCTCTGAACAAAAGGGGGCCATGGAAAATCTCTCACTGAGAGTTGATTTACCCTCTGGTAAACCTACAAAAAACTATGGAAAATCACAACTTTTAATGGGTAAATCAACTATAAATGGGTCATGTTCAATAGCTATGTAAACGTTTACCAGAGATTTATCTTGATTTTCGCCGTAAAAGCCTCCTTTTTTTCGGGGCTGGGATATCCCAGCCATGTTTGATGACAGGTAGATCCTTCATCCACCAGATTTTGCTCAACTGAGGTCACGATGTCGAGCTTCTGAAATCGCTGCACGACTCCCACTATGTCTACGACGCTGAAAGCGCCAGTTGGACGGTGGCCGGAAAGATGGCCCATCCTGGGCGCCATTAGCCTCCAAAACCTTCGGCTTTGGCGATGGCGGGGATCCCAACTTCGCAGCTGCAAGCAGATCTTCTACCATCACCTGAATGGCATCCTCAAGTTGTGTCCCATGCACGGACAGAAACAGAAGATATCAGAAGACAAAGGGACTTGCGCGGTGCGAAGGGATTCAGTCACCATTGCGAGATGCAAAAAGATTGTCCCCCAGCTGTTCACGGCAGCATCACAGCATTCTGGCGTGTGGACAGATGAAACCACCAGTCTTCTAAGGGCTGAACCCAACGGCTTAGCAACCAATTTGATGATTGTGAATTGTGAGGTAGGACAAGGGCCGCTCCAGTTGCGGAAGGTTTGTTCCATTTGTTTAATACCAATTCTTGCTGGTTTCCACACACAGTGGAAAGTCTACCTAATGGGGTAGAGGGCAGGGTATGACAGGCGCCCTTGCCCATAAAGGGGCCCAAAAACACACCCTGGAGGCCAAAACAATCCAAAAGAATCCAAAGCGTCCAAAATGCATATAAATTAAATATTACATAATATTACATATTATAGTTATTTATATATATATATACATACGCATATAAACTTTTAAAGTGGTGAACACCAAAAAACACCACAACAGTCTTTCCACGACTTGCCACCGCGGTCAACTCGGGGACGATCGGCTTGACATGGCACCAGGTGCCACTGAGCTGCTTGAGCGCATTCGCAGTGCCTTGCGTTCTCGCGGGCCGGATGCCGTGAAGCTACTGACCCGCAGGTCAGTCCCGATCTGAGCTGATCTGGGACTGGGAAGGCCGTGACGTAGACGCCAAAATCCTCCAAGATTGGTGATTCTTGATATACTTTGATATGAAAAATGAAAATACATGAAATATCAACAAGCTTTGTCTCTCTCGGCCAGGAAGTACCATGGCGCAAATCCTCCAGCATTTCTGAAGATTTCTGAAAGATCCTGGGAGACTCTACTGGACTCATATGGATCCAGAAGAATCCTAGATCTTCCAAGTGTTGTTCAAAAAAAGTGGTGAGAGATTTTCAGAAACTATGGGTCAAGATTGGGTAGCCTGTGGTAAAGTAACATAGCTATGGAAAATCACTATGCTATTAATGGGTAAATCCACTATTTCGACTGGGCCATTTTCAATAGCTATGTAAACGTTTACCAGAGGATATTTTCAGTATCTTGTCATATCTCATCATTATAAATCATAGTATCATCATTTCGGTGAAACCGCATTTCGATGAAACCGCATTTCGGGTCAAGATTGGGCATTGGTGAAAAAAATCGACATCCCCAGGTCTTCAACTGCCCAGATTCTGGTCAGGTTTCAGCAGGAGAAAGGACGAGGACTTGGCCCTAAGGAGCGGTGGAAAAACCCACCATG
The DNA here is from genome assembly GCA_947184155.2 of Cladocopium goreaui. Lineage (NCBI taxonomy): Eukaryota > Dinophyceae > Suessiales > Symbiodiniaceae > Cladocopium > Cladocopium goreaui. The sequence continues at coordinate 354,518 of CAMXCT020006513.1, forward strand.
GGAAAACCCAGCATTTTTTAGTAGATCCGTTTTTTTGGGGGGGAAACCATGGGTGTTCCATTTTTGTGTATGTTTACCCTGGGGGAATTGATTTTACCATCATTAAAATGTTTTTTTTACTGGGGATATAGTTCTGATATGATGGATAAACTTGGGATATTCTTTATGAATTAAGTTGTGACCTCACGTCGTAATGTCACTGAAATGATGGTGAATGTAAGGGGAGTCACCCCCAAATGGCTGCACAGTTCATCATTGATAGGGGTTTTGGCGAATTTTGACCAAAAATATGAAGGGTACAGTTGATACTGTTTTCAATAGCAGGTTTGCCCACACACCTCCCTGGATAGCTGCAAGCACTGGGGCAGCCGATTCTTGAGGGCTCCAGCTACTGATAATGGTTTGGGGCTTATATATCCAATATATTGGGAGGTGTTGTTTCCTCCTTACATATGCGTCAAGTTACATGTGGCTTTTCCATAGGGAATGTCATCCCCGAGAACAAGGTGTAAATATAGCCATTGATTGGAGAATCAGATTGATGATGGTGGTGTATGGTCACTTACTTGTACCCATCATAGCCCATTTACCAATATAAAACCATGTCACCAATATTCTCATATTTTGTCAAATGTTCGCACTTGAGTTCCGCGCTTCGGGCAAAGATTTTGTATAGTGACTAAGTGATCCTCAAAGTTCTAGATGACAGATGCCAAATCAATCCGAATGACCTTGCTTGAACCAAGTGTTATAGAGGCAAGATGTTTACATGATCCTTACAGGATTACTATATTCGGATTAAGTACAATAAAACGATATTAGCATACATTGGGATTGTACAACATTATATATCATAATAACAGTAGGATTATCATGGAGTATCCACATCATTTTTTATATTTGATAATAAGTGATCATTAATCATATCATCATGGATTATCCACATAACAGTAGGATTATCGAAGGAAGTTTAGAAGTCAAACTTCCGACAATATGGACAGATGAAAAGCAGAGATGGGAAGAGTCAGAGAGAAGAGAAGAGTAGAAGAGAGAAGATCAGAGAAGAGAAAGAGTCAGAAGAAAGAAGATGAAGGTGCGCGAAAAGGTAGGAAAGTCGCGAAACACTGTGTTTTTCCAATGATGTGTGGCTCCGGAGGGTCGAAAAGTAGGCTAGCTAAAGCGGCGGGCGCGGAGCCATCTGGCCAGATGAGAGATGAAAAATTTCACGCCGCTGTGGCACATTTCGAAGTCAAAATGTACAAAGCACACCAGCTTCGGACCACTTTTCGAAGTTGCGACGTCGAAAAAGTGCACGCCGTTGTGGCGCGAAGCACATTTCGAAGTCAAAATGTGCAAAGCGCACCAGCTTCGGACCACTTTTGGAAGTTGCGATGTCGAAAAAGTGCACGCCGTTGTGGTGCGAAGCACATTTCGAAGTCAAAATGTACAAAGCGCACCAGCTTCGGACCACTTTTGGGCATTCAGATGTCGTTTCGCGTGGCAGGCGCAAGGGATTGCCTTGTCAAAAGTGAGCAAAACGTGAGGGCTTTGTAGCATTGCCAAAAACGATGGCAGGCGTGGGACATTTGAAGAGGATCTGCGAAGATGCATTTTCCGTGGCAGGCGCAGTACAAGAGACGTCTTCATCAGAGCTGTTAGGAGGTCCAGGCGCTGATTTCCTGAGAGGGGTTGCATTTTGGAGCCTCAGATCTTCAGGTTTGCTGAGATGATTTTGCGTGACAGGTGCAGCACTTCGTATGACCTGGCATCACTTTTTCTTGGTAGGCGCAGTAGTTTAGACAGATGGGCTGGAAAAATAGCAAAACGCATTGGCACGAGGCCGTCAGCTCTGCACTCAACTTTCCATGTTTGAAGGATGTCTCGCAGAATTGCTTCGTTTTTGATGTTGTCAAGTGCAAAAATTGAGGAAGTCTCGCTGAATTGCTGCGTTTTTGCTGTTGTCAAGTTTAAAAACTAAGGCAGTCTCGCAGGATAACTTCGTTTTCAAGCTTGCAGATAGACAGACAGACAGACAGACAGGCAGAGAGATAGATGGATGGATGGATAGGTAGGTAGATAGGTAGGTAGGTAGGTAGATCGATAGATCGATCGATCGATCGATAGGTAGACAGATAGATAGAGAGACAGAGAGAGATAGATAGATAGATAGATAGATAGATAGATAGATAGATAGATAGATAGATAGATAGATAGATAGATAGATAGATAGATAGACAGATAGGCAGGCAGGCAGGTAGGTAGGTAGGTAGGTAGATAGTCAGAGAAAGAGAGAGAGAGAGAGAGAAAGAGAGAAAGAGAGAGAAAGAGGAGACCTCAACCACCTTTCGGTCCATCAGTGGCTCCGTGATTCACAACAACCAACCTCTCCTTTTTCGGTTTCCTATTTTTGAAACTTCCGCCACCGCCGACCGCGCGTTTCTACTGGTAATGTATAATCTTGGTTGATCTGTAGCTATTTGACTCGTACAGTACCAGGAGTTACGACAGGCCTTGGCCGAGGCGCCGTCCGGGACACCTTATAACCTTGGATGGCCGATGGCCGCTCGGGAAACGCCCTTTTATGGCCCGAGAATTCAGGTGAGTGAAATATGATAACTACGATGTTATTATACCCAGAAACATGGTAAGTTTATCATGGAAATTCCAGTGGATTATAGTGAATGTGGGAAATTCTAGTAGATAAAAAAGTGGATGATACAAGGGTCATGGTTTAAAACCTGGTTTAAAGCCTGGTTTATCACGATTTTTTGTGAAAAAAACACAACACGACATGAACGCATCGGAGGTGGGCATCGGAGCGCAGGAGGAAGATGTTGCTGAGCTCCTACGAGGCGGGTCAACATTGAAGCATGAAGCATCTTGAACCATGTTGAACCATATTCCAGGAAAGGAAAACTACGGAAAACTAGAAACTGTATTTTTACATTCATTTTTTTACATTCATTTAGAAACATTCATTAAAGTTTTAATTTTCAAGCCATGTTAGTAACACAACTTAAGTGGATTATAAAAACTCTGTGAATCATGATGAATGGATCACCAGGCATGGACGTGGATGGCAGCGGTACCGTTGACTTGGAGGAATGGTTGTTGGGGAACCGAAAAACTGCACGGGATCGGGATCATCGGGATCACGGCACCAAACTTCTGAAATCGGACCTGGCGATTTCAGAAAATCAGATTGGGAAAACATGGGAAAACGCGAAAAAAATCATCACGCTATCATACGCTATCCAACTCCCTGACTATTCTGTTTTCACATTGTGTTCACATGTTTTTTTGCGATTGGTGAAGAGACATGTTCTGACATGTTCTAAGGCGTGTGCTGCGTGGTCCCCTAAGTCCTGCACGCGCCGCCGTCGTGCGGGAGGTGCGGCTGATGTTGGTTCCTGAGAGCCTTCAATGCGGATATTGGGCGGTTGTTCTGTTTCAAATGTGACATAGAGAAGGTCCAGTGGAATGAAGTGACAAGACATAACAAGACCTGAAGTCAGCTAGAAACATTTGAAACCAATCCCACTGAGTTTTGCCTTTCACCGAGCTGGGTGAAGTGATCTGTTTTGCATAGCCTTGCATAGTTCCAAAGCATATCAGGGATCAAATTTCACAGCCCCAATCTATGAGGATCTCAAAATGGGAAGAGGCTGGCAGTCAGTACTTAGATTCAGTCAAAGACTTTAAAGGGCAACGCAACTCGAGTGAGTTAAAAGATCTAAGAAGTGACTCAAAGCAGGATGTCTCCAACATGTTCTAGGTACATTGAAAGCATAATCTTGATTTTTTAAATTTACCCCCCAAACAGACCTGCGGTGTTGGGAGCAACCCAGAAAAAGTGATGAATCATAGCATTCAGAAATCATTTTCGCGTGACTTTCCCATACTTTTCCATCAACGGAGTGTCAAAGAGTGTCAAAAACTGCACAGAGCCACAGCACAACTGCACATTGCTCTTTCGAATCGTCTCCGTTCTGCTCAAGCCTGGCCAAAACCCGACAAAAGTCGAACATTTCAATGGACAAGAGTGGAAGCCCTAAGAGGCGAGAGGATCATGGGAATCATGGGAATCATGGAGATGGGTCTTTCAAAGACCTCATTTTGATGACCTGGATGTGCACATTGTGCACCACGTCCACCCTGCCACGTCTAAACTGACCTTGGGTCAGGTCAGCAATTGAGGCCACATATTGAATGTAGATCCTGCGGGTGTGTCTTCGAGGTTTTTGTGTGGGTGTATAGCTCACGAGCACGGTGAATCATAGTATATCAATGTATATCATAGTGTCATGATAGTGAGGATGCCATTCAGATGCCACTAGGCCTTTCCAAACATACAGATGTCACAACATGTCACAACATGTCACAACCACACGAAAACCCTGGCTGTCGTCATCCCCAAAAGCTGTTGTCACCGGTGGGTCTCCGAGATCCAACCGATCCAACCGATCCAACCGATCCAACCGAGCTCCAGGCATGAGGATACAGATATCAGTGATGCGGAGAGTAGTATCAGTGGCAAGAGTGGGAAATCTGGTGCTTCAAGCTTGCTCTCAAGGAGCCGTGGATTCGTGGATTCATGGATTCGTGGGAGCTACAAACTGAAGCTTTGGAGAAGCTGAGACTCTCCTGTTTCCGAATCCTTGCAGGAGATCGCCGAGGCGTTCGGGCTTGAGCATCACTAGCGGCAGAAACACAGAGGACCGGACGCTTCGTCGCTTCGCAGTGCCCCATTGGTTCCCTTCAGATCACCCAGTCTGCATCACCAGGACCTAAAGACCTATAAGGATCTTCTGCTGCAAAGAGGATACCACATAACAGGCCTGTCACGGGGACGGCGTGGCCAAGGCAGTACTGTAGGGACTGGGTCTACTTGAATGAGGCAGCCACTCTGTGCAACTGGGTATTTTACGGTATTTTGGTGTAGATGATGGTAGATGGTCACCGCAGCTCATCTTCATCCATAATCCATAATATATTTTTGGCTCTGCAAAAAGTTACTTATGCTCACGGATTGCTCATGGATGCAGGTGGTCACGCCTGATGTTGCTCCGATCCAGTGGTTTCAGTGTCAGGCGTCCTTGGCCGTGGACAGAATAGCGGTTTTGTGGTCCACTCAGCTACCAAAGACGGTGAGACTTTTGCAGTGAAAGTGTCTACGGAATGCGATGAGGAGACAGTGCTCTCAAAACTGGGAACGGGAGAAGGATCATATCTCAACAAAACTGGGATGAAAGATTGGAATCAGAAAAATGTTTCATATGGGATAACTTCGGATAACCATGTGTTTCATATATATATATATGTGTTTCTTGAGCTTCATGGAATTTTCAAAAAGTCTCAGATCGAAGAGTGACAACCACGTCTTTTTGTCCAGCCTGGATTGGCTCACAGAAGTCTCCGGATTTGGATGTCCTGAATTTCTCGATGATGTATATATAATTACTGCTTCGTGGTTTCAAACATGTTGAAAATGGTCCATTTCATATATGGGATGTTATCCTTCCCATTGACGAACTCCATCACGTTTAAAGATGGTTTTTTAACCACCAACCAGGTATGATTGTGTATGTAGACATTGAATATTTATGTATAATATATAATATATACACATATAATAATATACATATTGAGATGGTACAGTGGGAACAAGTCATCAAGATCATTTGCAATGATCCAAACTGACCTTCCCATAGAATGATCTTGTATCAAAGTTGCTTAAGGATGCTTATGATCTTGCTCAGCAATTGGCCCACTTATCCTTCACCAGGAGGGGACCAATGGCGCTACACTACGGAGGGAACATCAAATCTTAAGCAGGCCGGGGCCGTCCCGTGATTTGGGGGGGATGCTGGCGTCATGGGGAGCTTATGAAAAGCTCGGTAATGAATCACTGAATCATCACAGCATCTGAAGATATCTGAAGCATCACTGCATCACATCACTGCATCACATCACATTCACATCGCATTCACCAAGTTTCTCCGATGTACTTCCCGATGTACTTCCCTCAGCAAGGCCCAGCTTGTTGTAAACCATCCCTGACAGAAATTGCCCATGACTGTTGGGTCTCGTGCGGGGTGGCTCCATGATTTGGTCGTTGATGTGCCACGATGTTGCCACGATACTTTCGGCTACAGAAAAGAGCAGCGTTTACACACAACATTGTCACACAAATATGGGTATGGATCAATACCTATAAATACCATTTTTAGTGGGATGAACATCCATAAATCCCAGCTATTTTGATGTGAACAAAAGGGGTACAAGGTTTTGACACACTGCCATATCGTTGTCACATACATCAGAAAGAACCTTTCCCCCACCTACCTTTGTTTGTTTCACCTATTCATTTGCTGGAGGATATTCTTACGTGGGGTCATTCGGTCCTTTAGTTATTTTGTTGTGATTTTCAAGGATAAGACCTCCTTGCATTAGCTTGCTTTTCATCGGAAGACCTAACTCCTTGACAACCTCTAGCTATCTAACAATCAATTTTATATCATTGTTCCTTTTCAAGCCCTGGGATAGTACCTCAAACGGTGTGTTCAGACTATGATTTGGAGCATCTTTGTTCCAAATTCATGTCGCCTGCCCCCAAATTCTTTTTTCGGATGTGGATTAGCTCGTTTGTATCACCATGGACTGAAATCAGAACGTTATCACCAAAAGATTTGTTGATATTTGTTGAATGCAATGACTGATTGGTGCTTTGGAAATCTTTGGAACATTTGTTGATTTCCAACCAGATCTGATTTAACATTGTACCCGACCTTGGAACCTTGGAACTGCATCGGCCAGCCCCAGGCTATCACATGAGAACATTGTCAAGGTGCCGACCATGCAGGGGGAGCTTTCCAGAGCAGAATGGGACTAGACTTTGGCCTGGGCCAGCCATCCTCGAAACGGCTCTCCGTGTAAAACTAGGTGGTGTGTTGATCCCAAGGTTTCCATTTGAAGCGCACATGATTCCAATATCAAAAGGGTATACACGAGAAAAAATGGTGAGTACCCTCTGGTAATGACTGACATAGCTATTGAAAATGGCCATAGAAATAGTTGATTTACCCATTAAAAATGGTGGATCTTTCCATAGCTTTTTGTATGTTTCCCAGAGGGTACCATGGCAAGAACAATGTACAAAGTGTACTGGAACCATGTCCCTTTGATATGCATCGAAAAGTTCAGGACTGCTGAAAAAGATCAGCAGACCTACCTGTAAGGCATGCTACTAACGCTAGTTTATCATAGACCAGTCATCATCTGGATATTGTGTCAACAACCTGGTATTTTCTTGGAATGATTGACAAATCTACAATTCTTTTTTGGACCTAGGGTGAAAATATCTCTCAAAAATATCTCCCTTTTTAAATGATTATCTCATCTACAAATCATCAGATTGATTTCGGTGAATCAAGCTGCCAATCTAGCAGCCAAAAACCCATGCGTTCAGGTCTCGGCCATGTGGAATGGCGAGGTCGGGGACGGTGTTCCAGGCCAGGGATCCCAGGGATCTCTGATATCACCAGGGTATCCCATGGCATCCATGGTACGCACATAACGAACTAGTTACTGGGGCGAATCTAAACCAACAAACATCACTGGGCCTCACATTGCTATAAATCATCATTTATGTGGGTTGTATAAATGGTTCTACCTGGTGCTTTGGAATATGAATGTTGAAAATGTTCCATTTCATATATGGGATGTTATCCTTCCCATTGACGAACTCCATCATGTTTGAAGATGGGCACATTGCACCACCAACCAGATGATATTGGATGAGTAATCCTATGCTTTTGAGGTACAACGTGATTTTTTAATGTCAGAGAAATCTTCTATTTAGTGGTTCAGTGCTCGAAAGTTGGGTGCGGATTGGGGCAGGGTCCCAAGCACGCAGAAGCTGTTGAGTCTGTTTTTTGCACCTCTGGAGCTGTTGGCGCGGCTTCTCTTTCTGTATGAAATATGATGGCGGGGTTTCCAGGTTCCAAACCATGTTCCAACTGGCTTCCAGCAGAGTGGGTTGGGGGTATTGATGGGTATTGAGGCATGGAGATTTGCAACAAATGTCTGTTTGTGTTTGTGTGATGTCCTATGCAACTCGATTGAGGCAATCTATGACTTGACCCCGACCCCACCGCCACTCCAGCCCTCGGTCGAAAGGGGATTTCGATGGATTTGGCTGAAATGCTTGAGATCATATGAAGGTTCCTAGCTTCAGTACCCATGGCTACCCCAAAACTATGGGAATATACTAAAATTGTCAAAATTTAGATGATTTGGGGGTACCACCCCAATTTAGGATTTTTTGGAAAGCCCCATATCCACGATAATGCGACCCTGGCTATGCTTGGGCTCCCTCCACAGGTGCTGCTATGGTGTTGGAGTATTGCAAAGGGAGTACACTGAGCCGAACCTTTGCTGCCGAGAATCACTCCATGACCAGAATCCGGGTTGGCTCGATGATCATGATATATCATGATATCATGAGCTGCTGGTAGTTTCAGATTCGGATGATTGCTGATGGCAATTTGCAGATAAGCGACAGCGCGGAGGTCCAAAGTAGCATAGATTCGACACTTGTAAATGTTGGACTTTTCAATTGCTTTACGAACGGTTAGTATTATGTTAGTCTTATGTTCATGTATTTTCTGCTGGAGATCCTTTGCTAACTTGATGCACTAAGGACATCTTCCTTTTTCTTCACACCGCGAAGTGGTGTCGCATCTCGCAACTGGGCGAATGATTCGTCGCGTGACACGTGTGACAACCTGATCGCAAGGATGGTCCACAGCGGGGGGATGGTTATCAGTCCATAAATGATGCGTGAAATTCCATGAAATCGGATGACCATAGCCCATATACATCGTATACTATGTTTTGATATGTTTTGATATGTTTAATCATTCATGGCTTATGGATAGCTTTTTGTATGTTTACCAGTGAGGTTTGACAGGTTCGGTGGCAGATGTGACCTGGTGAAGCAACTGGCCCTGTGGATTTCGTTAGGCCTGGAGAAGAAGTTGCCTCCAGCAGCTGGCAATTGCAGTCCCTTGGAACCACCGGGAAAAACAGCAGGAGATTTCCGGATCTGGTTGGTGACTGGAACCCATGGAATGGATTAGCCTCTGGTAAACAAACCTACAAAAAACTATGGAAAGATCCACCATGTTCAGTGGGTAAATTACCCACTTTCTATGGGCTATGTTCAATAGCTATAATTTAAATTACCAGAGGGTATGACTTTCCAGAAACAGAAAAGGGAATGGAATAACATCCCAACTGTTGCTCACTCCTTCATTTTTCAGAGGGGTAGGTATACCACCAACCACTGTTTTCCTTACAAAAATTCCATCCGGAAATTGATTTGATTACCAGTTTGGCACTACATTCTGAGCGACTTCAAGCCAACACGAAAATCATCCTGAGAAGTATTCCCATATGTTCCGATGAACTGGTGAACTGTTCAAATGATTCTCTGTGTTTTAAGCTGAGCCTGGGAAACCCACGAAATGCTGACATGAAAAGCCACATGAAAAATTGACAAGATCAGAGAATTGATTCAACGCCGACTATGGTGAGATGCTATTGTGACAGACCAAGATGCCTCCACTTTGTAGGGTTTTTTGTTCGTGGACTCTCCGATGGCTTGATGGCTTGTCTGCCTGCCTCACCTCCTGGAGATAGACGCAGGTTGCATATCTCCGCTCGATGTCACTTGCACCTTGGCATCACCCGGCTCGACCGGCTAAAATATATATGGTTAATAATGGTTAATATATGGATATATATATATATATGTAAGAATTCAAGTTAGCGGAGTTCTTTTTTCATCCGGCTAAGAATTCAAGTTAGACCCCCTTGTCCTGTTCGCCGGCAGTGACTATGTCAAAGCAGCTGATAGTTTGACTACCGAGTCGAGATACGTATATTATTATTATTATTTATTATTAATCAAAAAAATTATTATATATATATAATTATATTATGCAGTTTTGTGCTCCTGGGGCAGGTGTGGTGAACTGTCAATCATATTCCTGCTGCAAGATTCACTCGTGATGCTACGTCAGCTACCCCGTGCTTGACCCGAACATGCGAACGACCATGAAATCGAGAAAGAAAAAGGCAAGGTGTGATACAGGTTGGTCTATGTATTTGTGTAATATGTATAAATATATATATATATACATACATACATACATACATATATATATATCATATATATAATATATGTATATATATATCATATAATATTTTTATAATGTAATATATATATAATATATTATAATATAATATAATATAATATCATACAATATAATATACTTTGATGTGATATTATATGATATGAAATATATAATATTATATTATACATATACTCTATTTATATATATACATACATTATATTATATTATATTATATTACATTATATTATATTATATGTTTATATTATATTTTTATATTAGAACATTTTATATTATAACATTTTATATTATAACATATTATATTATACCATATTATATTATAACATATTATATTATAACATATTATATTATAACATATTATATTATAACATATTATATTATAACATATTATATTATAACATATTATATTGTATTATATTATATTGTATTATATTATATTATATTATACATGGCACTTACATGCACATATGCCACATTTCAGCATAGATCTCAACCTTGGAATCTGATATTTTAGACCCAAGGCAGGCAGCCAGCATCAGAAACGGATGGTAGCCGCAAAAAAAAACTGGAGATTGTTGGCTTTACCACAGTAAAGATGTTGATAATGGTATTCCCACTGATGTTGATTGTTGATGATGGGTGATTCTCTATTCAGAATCCATGCTCAGAGCATCAATAGTTTTGGCTAGTGATGCGCTCCACCATCTCTTGTTTTTTCCTTTTGGACATACATCCGACTTTGTTGTCAGAAAAATTAATGATATCAATGAAGCTTTCTGACCGCTAAGGAGCACAGGGATTTGCATGCCAGGAATGTCATGGTGGAGTTTCCTTCTCGTATCCTGGCAGTGTACACAGCCACAAAAAAGATATGAGTAGAAAAAGAGGCCAGATGAGACCGGTTTCCTTGTGCCACTTCAGTTTCACTTGGGTAATTGGGATGCGTGGAAACCGCTTCCATGATGTTGTTTCATTGATGTCCTTAAATTGTCCAGCATTGATCCCTTCGACAGATATATCATCACTTGAGCCAAATCATGGTAAACCATCACCAATGCGTAGTTTGTCTCATCAAGCAATATTAGACTTCAGCGCTCTTGGCTCGAAGTGCTATTATATGCTATTATGATATTAATTAAAATCTATGATGTAGATGCGTCCTGGACGTCATGGTCAGTCTTTAATGGATCCAAGATGATCCTGGACTTAGGTTTGGAAGTTTCGCCATCAGAGTGTCCAGTGGTCGTGAAAGTGGTGGATTTTGGCTGTTCCGCTCCAACTGACTGCGACAAGGTCATGGAGGATTCGGTCTGACCGAGTTTAAGGTTGTGCAGAGATGACAAGTCTCCTGCAGTTTCCTCTGGCGTTGGCCCGGTTTTTCTGGTACACCACAATTCGCTTTCGTACCGAATTCGATCGAAAGCGAAAAAAATCATCGTGGATTCAAAAATAGAAATCCCGCTGAGATCCTCAGGAGGATGTCAACGTCAACATCTTGCCTGTCGGCTCCACAAAGCCTTGCGTCCCTTGGCGCCAAACTGTGATCGGATACCTTTGACCCACAGCGAGTCATCTTTCCAACCCTTGGGCGCTGTATCAACTCGTTGGGAACATGTCGCTTCATCGAGTGCACAACAAATATACACATGGGTCATTAAATGTCCCCATTGAACATCACCCAACCATTAGGTATATGGTCTATAATGGCTACTATAAGGTGATGTCCAATATTCCCAAAATGGGACAGTTACCAACCCCTGATACACCACTCTTTGGTTTTCACCTCTTTTGGCCATTTTTTCGACCAGTCGATCTGAGTATTCAACCAGAATTTCAACTATATTCAACCATATTATGAACCATATTCAACCATTCAGGCCGCAGGCCACATCTATATATGTGTCCTTGGGGGATGGTCAGTGTCACTATGGCACTATGGGATGAGCTGCAGCTCATCCATTCCATCACCCGAGCACATATCCCTGCGCAAAAATATTCATAGCTGCACAAAAATCATCTTGCTAATGATGGTAAATCAATGCAAAACTTATGACAAATCAATATAATCAATATAATCAATGAGACCATGATCGAGCGTTCATACAGGACCATTCGACCATAAGCGCTGATGAACTGAAGTATCCACCATCCCGTGAAAAAAAAACACGATTTAAAAAGACAGTTTATAGAGTTATACCGTTCTAACCAATAAATGACGTGTTTTGATCCCATGTTTGTTGCTTAAATTCCAATCACAAGAAACTCACCCTCAATTTCAGTTCAATCACCATTTATAACATGAACCGCAATAACATGATAATTTACGAAAATCCGATTGATGACATTCAAAATCACCCCTCAGAATCCCATGTCGTCATGGGGGTATGGGGCTTTCCATAGTCATGTACCCCCAAGTTATCATCCATTTTAGTAGTATTGTGTAGTATTGTTCATGATAAAGCGATGATTTTGGTCAAAACTGACTGTGGAAAGCCTGGTTTTTTTAAGGATTCGATTTGAAAATCGATGGTGATTTTCCCTGAAATTGTCTCAACCCCCGATGTCCAGGACGTGTTTGCACTGGGACTGCTGGGTGTAGCCCTGTTGGCGGGGAAGGAGATTTGCAGCTGGGGGGCGCCTTGGATCAAGGCAAGATACAGAATATATATATATATAGTATACTACCTATTGAGATACATGGAATATTTAGTTATATATATATATAACAATATATAACATTTAAATGTGGATATATATATATATACTTGCATCGATTTGCAAAATTCTATCTCTATATGTAAACATATTGGTCACCCCCCATCTCCACTTTCGTCCTTGGACAAATGCTCCACTTTGCTCATCTCCAAATCTCCCAATCTCTGACGACATATTTTCATCCTTCGTGATCAACGTGACGTCACTGATTTTGATTAGCAAGAGGGATCCTTTCACAATCCTCAGTTCATCTTATCTCATCTCTTGTCTTCCAAGCTATTATCAGCTCTTATCAGCTCTTCTCAGCCTCAATTCTTGTCGGCCTTTCTCAGTTCAGCTTTTCTCTGGCCCAAAACTTCTTCCAAAACCGGATGGATCTCAGCACCAAAGCCCAGAACCGAAGTACGATTTGAAGCTTTTAAGAAAGAGATCTAAAAGGAAAATGGAAACAGAAACGCCTATTTTAACGACAACAATCATCAAAACTCATCACCGCAACCTTTGCGCAGCCACCTGCGATTTGCAAAGCACCAAGCACTGGGAAACCCAACGTCACTTCCGCGGGGTCAATCCGATCAGGAACGAGACCGTCTGTCTCCACCACCTCCCCGGCTTTGTACCACGGAAGTTTAGCACCCAAACTTCTGTTGCTAACCTGGACCTTCCAATTGGCACGACTTTTCTGCTTCATTTTTAGCTTGGATTTATGCACATGTTGACGCATTTCTGTCCTGACAGAAGCATTTACATTCATTTCCCGAGAAATTTCGCTCAGAATTGTGGTTGTAAAACGGACAAAGTGGAAATCTTGCCATTGGCGGCACAACGAGGAAAAACGGCCCCAAAAGCATAAATTGTTCAAATGAGCATTTTTGTGCGCTCTTTCGAGGATGCAGGTATAGCCCAATCTCATAGAATATGTTTGATGAAATAGTTGATAACGACAATAATGATAACGAAAATCATGAAATTGATAATAGTGATACTGATCATGGCAATATTGATAATAGTCATGTTATATATATATATATATCTGTATGCTTATTAATTTATTTATTCATTTGTTTATTTATGAGTAGAATTTATGTAATTGTCTAATTTGGCATAATGTAATATAACTTAGTTCTTAGATAATATACATGAATCTAGTACAATGTAAGATAGCGTAATCGAATTTGATACAATATAAGATCATATCATATAGTTTCATTTGTTTGAAGATAGTTGCATAGCAGCTGATTCATGTATGGTAAACGAAAAGATACTATTTTCTTTGTGGTTTTCAACAAAAATATAATCCAGTATAATCTAACCCTTTAATCAGTACAATTTGGAGCTGCTCGCCTTGGAAATAACCAATGATGTTTTTTCCATTGACTTCCTCACTTTTGATTCGCAGGTTTAGCCTTCCGAGGTGTAGGCACCATTTTTGTTTATAGTTCTGGATTTGGTCTTTAAAAATATGAAATATAGTGATATACTAAAGTATATGGATATTCCATTATATCGTGGATATATCAGTGATATACTATAGTCTATAGTGTTAGGCAACCAAAAAAAAACGTTTGGCAATCTTTGTTGTTGCCACATTACTGTACGCCGATTGTTTCATTGTGCGATTCGCAGACGCCCGATCAAATCCCCCCTCATTCGTCCCCTATTTGATGCACATCACAAAGTGTGGCCAATATAATTTATGCAAATACATAATAATATGTATACTGTATATAATTAGTATATATATATATACACACAGGTGTCCCTTCAAAACCTTCAACAATCTTCAACCTTCACCATCGAAGCGTCAATCATTCAATCCTTAAACATTCAAATTTTGAAGCTTCAAGCCTTGCACCTTGAACATTTAGAAATGAAACGTGGAAGCCTAACCTTTTTCAAAGTGAAATTTTGAAGCGTTAAACCTTGAATACCTTGAATGTCAAGCATCGAAATGCCTCGAAATGCCGGAAAAAAGTGCAAGTTTGGGATCTTCAAGCCTTGTTCACAAGCCTTTTTCACAAGCCTTTTTCACATCCCTCAATGCACATCTTTACCAGGTGGTTCCCCCTGAGGGATCGGAACTCCGTCTGCCACCCTGTGGGTTGACACTCGGCACTCCCCGGAATTTGGGGGTGGAAGTTTGGGCCATTGGGCCATAAAAAAAACCATACCCTCTGGTAAACGTTTACATAACTATGGAAAATCACTGTTTTTTTTACGGGAAAACTCACTATTTCTATGCCCATTTTCAATAGCTATGTTAAATTACCAGAGGGTAAGCAATGGGATTTGGTTGATGATTATCTCATGACCAACTTCCAAATGTTGAGGAAATTCCACTGATATTTTTTTCTGGGTAAATTGAATAACGACCGAAGCCTGTTCTCCCTCACTATAATCATAGTAAGGGGAATCATCCCCATGTGAGGCCTTAATTCAGGGTAGTGAAATATTATAATTTACCCAGAATGATCTGCCTTTTCATAAGCAATGGGATTTGGTTGATGATTATCTAAAAAAATTGGATTTTCTGGATATCCAATCGTTTTTTTGATGGTTTTTGATGGGCCATAAGCCAAGTAACCCCAGATATCTACAAGTTATACCTTGTTTTGACCATGGCGCTAGTTTGCTGTGGTTCTTTGATGTGTCGAATCATGAAAGCCTGCATATCTTGAGCCTTGAGCCATTGCTCATGGGCACATGATGCTGAGTTCATCAAGAGTTTGCAATGATGTACGCGATGAACATATCCAAAGCGGGCAAAAGTAGTTGGAACAATGTTGGAACATATTGCTACCTCCTCCGTGAATGTTTTTGAGGCGGGAAACCCTACCATGTGGGGATGGTTGGAATCCCACCCATTTCTAGTGATTTGGGGCTGGTATGGGCTAGTTCATGATGAGGTTTACCACACTTACTTGTATATGTGTTTCCATTTTTTCTGGTCGTTCCACAACTTTGTGGACATGGAAATGTCAGTGGTTCAGGAAAGAATTTCGTCTCGCGAAACCCTTCGAGGACTATTTGCAACTTGGCCTCATGGTCCCATGATTTTACGATAACTCCGGCAACATTCCCTCGGCAAGAGCCATGTGTTTGCTGTGTTTTCTCATATGGGTATGTCTGAAAATGGGGTATACCCCCAATTATAGCCATTTAGTAGGGATAGTGATCATTAACCATTGGGTGTAGGGGTACACTATTTTCAGACAAACCCATATCTTCTAACCGATTCTAACCGTTCGGCTTGGGGATATGGTGGCTTTAGGACGGCATGGAATTTCTTATGGCTGGGGAGTTGGATGAGTTGGTGGATGCCTTGAGGATTCAACAAAAAGTCAACGTTTCAGCGCAGGGGTCAACTTCTCAAGGATGTGCTTCATGGTTCAGTTTCATTTGCCCCCATAGCAGTCATTATATATATATATCATATTATATTTTATTATTATATATATATATATTTATTATATTATATATATATATATTATATATATATTATGTTATGAGATATGGTCATATACAATTCGAACATGATAAAACATATCAAAAGCATCCGAATCGGAATTCATTTATCAAATCCATTTATTTGGATCCGCCTGAGGCGAACGTTGCTTGATCTGGACTCTGAGAGGCGTTTGAAGGCTCAAGATGCTGCACCTCGGTACAGATGAGGACGGTACCATCAGTACCATCGGAAAGTTCGGCGCATGATTTCCATGATCAATGGGAGATCTTCAGGATCCAACTTATGGAGGTACGTTAGTACCATATAAGGGAGGTACGTTAGTACCATTTTTTAGGCCATATTTTCTGGGGATATTTCCTGGAACATAGGCCTGAGAAATAGGCCTTATACATGGTAGGTAGCTCCAATTTAGGTTCCTGAAATGGCCATTGACATGAGGATTTTCATGTGTGGATTGTTTTTTGGATGACAGAAATCTGGGTCAATCTTAGATGGGGAGAAACTAATCCTTTAGTCTTTTGGTATCAATGGGAATATCTACGTTCACCAGCAAAGATTTTTTTTTGCAGGGTATCTAAGATTGGCAATGGAAATCATCCAAATTTGCAATTGAATGGATTTGTGTTTTTGTTTCAGATGTGTCTTCTAGGCGAAACAGTGTTTCTTCCCTCTCGTTTAGCAAAGCATTGCAGATTTTTTTCCCGGTGGGATTACATCCAACAGATAGACGTCCGAGTCAAAGATTCAATACTTTAGCTTGACAAATAAATTTAACAAATGGTTTCGGAGAGATGAAGAGAGATGTGGGGAGGTGTAAACAGATCTACTATAGGTCCAGAGAAGAATGGACTAGATAGCATTGAGACTGGAGCGACTAACGGACTGCATTGACCGGTGCACAAGCAGCGTATTCAGATATATTCAGATGTATTCAGATCAGGTGCCCAGTGTTACATATGCAATCAATGGCAATCAAAGCATATGCAGAACAGAAATATTGAAGGCATAAATCCATATCTGCCCAGCTCCATGTGAATTCTGTGGTCATGAAACGACTCAATGACTCGATGACAACTGGAACCCCGAGGTGGACAAGCTTCCAGAAGACACTCGTTGGCTCATTCCCAAGAAGGTTTCATTGTGAGCCAAGTCCCAGTCAGCTGGGAGAAACAGATAGAAATACCATGAAATGGGCAATTGGCTCTTGATTTCACTGCTGATACGTCGTATTTCCTGGTCTTTATTCCATCCATAATATCCATAGGTCCACTGTATGCAGGTGTTTATTTCTTGTAGATCTAGTACCTGTTTAGGGCTCCGTTTCCAACTTCGGGTCGCAGCACAGATCGCACTACGAATCACGCATAATCACGCGAAGGGACTACCTGCGCTTCAACTAACACCGTGACTAGCAGGTTCTCTGTCAAAGGTGTGACTGTTTGATTTCCAAGTCAATTTTCGCAAACTCCAATCTTTTTGTACATCTTAGCCCTTAGCTTGTTGTGGGATCCTTTTTGGCTTTATGTTTCCTGCACGAAAAATAGCCTGAGGTAAGGTTTAAGGCGAAAAGAATGCAATAGAGCACCTCAAAAATTGGGTTTCACTCGCGTTTTTTTTCATCGTAAGCTATTCTTAGGTGCCGCAGAGTCTGGCACGGGGGTTAATCCACGACGATTTTTTGGGAAGTTGTTCAACATGGCTAAACTACCCTTTGGTTATGACTAACAGATTTACAGTTCGCCATGGAAAATCACCATGCTATTAAGTTCGGTAAACCATCTATTTCGATTAGGGCCATGGCTTAACCATGGCTAGCCCTGTGAACGTCATACCCAGAGGGTAGCTTAATGGATCCTCACATGGTATTTCAAGTTTGCTGAATTCATTCGCGGCCCTCCCAAAGGGCAGGGCTGGACCGGTTGTTTTCAACCGGTGAAAAAAAACACAGTGAAAAACTTCCGCGGAACGCGGAGCACATTGGAGTAAAGTGGAGCAGCGAAACAACACACAGAGTGTCAACACAGAGATTGATCCCATGCCTCCACTGAAATCAATCACAGGCCGGATTTCGATAGCAAGAAGATTTTTGAAGAAAACGCCTCTGCTCTGGGGGCTATAGCAAGCGGCTATTTTCCAGGCAGTCGTGGAATATGCCCCCGCCATGAAAAAATTCGCCAAAGCGGTCGTTGGCATTTCTAGAGCAAGTATTTCGCAAGTGAGTCCAGCCCAGGGGAGTGAGATTCCCAAAATTGCTTACCGGTCATCAGACGTGGCTGGAAAATCCCCGAAAAAGAGAATGTTTGATTGTTGAGGGTACTACCCATGATCCCCCTGAGGCAGAAAACTATGGCATGGCAAATAGAAGACAAGATCCATAGCATCAACAGTGGATGAACAAATCCTGGCTAGGTAATAAAAACCCCAAAGAGTGACAGTAGCCAAAAAAAAGAAGCGGGCCTCCCAATTTGCAACGAAACAATGATATGACATGATATGACAAATCCAAGTTTCGTGTCAAAGAGTTGCTTTGTGGAATCAGTCTTAGCTTTTCAAGATATGGCAGTGTGTCAAAACCTTGTACCCCTGTAGTTCACATCAAAATAGCTGTTAAATGGATGTTCATCCCACTAAAAATGGTATTTTCATAGGTATTGACCCATACCCATATACTGCCAGGAGTTCAGATGGTGAGGTCCACACGAATAGTGGGATTATCCAAGTGGGATCTGAAGTCCCGGCATAAATAAATGTCCAACGGGGATTTCTGTCGGTCGTTTTTTATGGTCGTTGCATGCTCTGATGCTATTTCAATGATTTCAGGATGGGGATGAAAAATGGGGATTCCCCAAAAATCTCGGGGCATTTCGAAAAAACCCATGGATGAGACCCATGGATTTGATGAAGTTCATTGAAGTTCCATGGATTCCATGGTTCAGGAAATCCCAAGATTTCCCCTCAGATTTTCACTGGACTCAATTGCCATCTCTGCGTGGCGACTGACTGTCGTGTGAGATGTCCTGCTATGGTTTCTGGAAGGTAGAGACTTTGGACATAAGTTCTCGAAATTCCATACTGTCTTGTGGAATATTCACTCATATTCTATTGACTTCATCACTAACTATTTTATGGGGAGAATATGAGAATTTTCAGCAAATATCAGCATGAATCAACATGTGTTTTTTTCTTGACAGTGACACTACGAATACGAATATTGGATGCCCCTCTAAGTTCACTGAAGAGCTGCCTCGAAATGAGAATCGCTCACACAGGGTGATTCTCATGAGTCCTTCGGAGTCATTGATTCGACCACACGTAGGGAGGCTTCGGAAGCCGTCTGCTTGTTGACACCGACCGCTCAAGCCCAAAACGATGCTTTTCAGACCTTTCTGCGCTTGGGATGCCAGGTTTGGCCAGATGGTTCAGTTGGAATGTTGGAACTGATTCACTGACTCATTGATTCATCGATTAGTTGGTTCATTGATTCATTGGTTTATTGATTGGCTGGTTCGCTGATTCTTTGATTCATTAGTTCGTTGTTTCATTGATTCATTGGTTCCTTGATTCGTTCGTTCATGGTTTCATTGTTTTTATTGATTCATCGATTTATTGACTCATTGATTCCCGGAATCACTGATTCATTGCTTCATTCGGTCAGTTGCCCATGGGTTCTTTCATGTCTTCGACAGCTCATTGTTTCTGCATCTCAAAAAAAATATAATCATGTTATTGTTATAGTTATTTCCTATTGTCGAAGCTTCCGCCCGGCGCGGGCCGGGCACTATCTGGTCTACGCATACATATATTAGCTACATAAACATATGGAAATCTGCAACCATTCCACAATTTTAGGGTGGGCAAATATCAGGGTTGCAGCGAACATGTTTCAGGATCCAGAAAAAAAACAACACCATTCCACCATGAAATTCCACCATTGATGGACAATGACTATGCGCCTGGCCCGTGGCACCCCTGGGGCCCCTGCGAAGGTCTTCCAAAGCCTCCGAAGAGCAGATGGCTTGGTGGATGCGCGTACTTTGCGCGTACGGAGACCGAGACGAGTCTCGAAGTGATGATCTGATGCCACGAAATCATTAGGACTGGGTGACCGGATAGGATGGTCGATGGCCCGAAAATTTGGACCAAACATCCGCAGTTCGGCAGTTGAGTTTGGCATGGCATCCAGTGAAACCAGGAGATGCGGCTTCCCACAAGTCAACAGTTTCGATGGATTCAAAGAAAATCTGAATAGAACGGTTTCACAAGCATTGCCAAACTTCCAAACCATTTCAAAACCAGTTCATTTGTGCACCAGCTCAACCCAGTGAACTGTGCATTTTACGCGACTCAGGCGCGTTTCAGTGCTTCCAAGCACCCAGATGTTGAGGACAGACTGGGTGAGGGCCTGATGATGGTTGTAGAAGTGCTGCTGTAGAAGTGCCTGGTTTTGGACTTAGGGTTCAGGTCTGCCAGTTGTTCCAGTGGCTCCGCAACGAAGAGATTCGAAGTTCTTCAAAAACAGGGTCATGAAGACTCTATATAATGCATAGAAGTTGTATATGTAGTGTATGTATATATATATATACACACTTGTAATTAAGCATAATTCGATAGCTCGCCGCGTCAGATTGACACAAAAGGCCGTAGGAAAACAAAAACACAACTATAATTGTTATATAAAAAATAGTTACATAGTTATGTAAATTGATGATTTTTTTGACTAGTCTTCCCCACATTCGTCTTCGATCACTTCGATTCGTCGCAGGCAGGATTGAAAGACGCCAAAGAGGTGCTGTAGAGATAGTGGCACAGTGGAAGTACCCGGCCTGGTTATGACGTTCACACTTCGCCATGGTTAAGCCATGGCCCATAGTTAAATAGATGGTTTACCGAACTTAATAGCATGGTGATTTTCCATGGCGAACTGGCAATGTCATAACCAGATGGTACCTATTGGAGTATAATTGACCAAATAGCATCAACTAAACTCAAACTCCTAATGTCAAGCGAAGAAACACAGCGGAAAAACACCACTTGTGTTCTGCATGGTTTAGCATGGTTTGATATGTGCGTGCAGTGAGAAAAAGAAAATCATCTTGAACTATGCAGACAGTTGTATGCCAAAAATCGCCAGGTCTACCAAGAAGTGATGACTCAAATCACCAGCCGAAGTGATAGGCGCTGGGTGCCCGTGTTGGGATTTACGTCGATGAATTCAATCCATCGGAAGCTTCAGACATGATAGCCTCTGGTAAACAGCCAATGGAAAGATCCACCATTTTACCATGCTATCAATGGGGATTCATCCACGATTTCGACTGGGCCATGGCTTCAATAGCTATGTAACACAAATTACCAGAGGCCCCTGTCACCCAGTCCCTGGTTTCTTGATGTTTCTTGATGTTTCTTGCAACTGAGATAACTGAGGTAACTTGAATATCTCTATACTCCAAGTCCAAACCCTGATCTAGTTATATTAAGATAAATCATCCCAAAAAAACGACATTTATATATATATATATATAATTATATATACATTTATACATATATATATATATAGATATTTAAATTAGTCATTTTTAGATTCCCCATGTTGCCGCAATGCCCATGTCGAACCATCCACAGAAGGATCTCCCTGAGCGATTTCGCCAAGTACTACGAACATCTTTCCGCAGGGCGCGGTGTCTGATCTCGCTGTTTCAACGGGGGATTTCCATGGATTCAGCACAAGAATTTCAGAAAACATTCACCATGGATCCATATCCCCCAACAAACTATGATGATATGGATGTTATGTTTTGTTTTCTATATATAGAACATCATTTATGCACATATCTATAGATGTTATGTTTTCTTATAGATATGATGTTCTATCATGCATGGATATCCCAATAACTTGACGAAATTGCAACCAACGTTCGACTATCCCGGACTGTGTTGGGTGACCTGTAATGGGCCACTGAAGCGAACCATGGGGCTTTTATGAACTAACCAGAACCATCATATGTAATGGGATACAATGGAATATCACTATCATTCACTATCAACATCAATCATCATGGAATTATGAACTAACCATCATTACTATCATTGAATTATGGAATATAACTAACCCATCAATACACGGAATAGATATTCACCAAGCGATATTTCATGTGGGGAAACCGGGTATAACTTTAAAATGGCTCACCTGAATCAGCCGCCGAGTGTCCGAAAATCATGGAGGAGGAGGCGGAAACCATCGAAAACAACCAATGACCAACTTCTTTGTTGAGGAAATTCCACTGATTAGGCCACTAGTTCTACGATGATAGGAATCGTCATAGACGAAATCGATCCAGATTCATCCTAATTGGCTATGGATCAATACCTATGAAAATACCATTTTTAGGGGAATGAACATCCATAAATCCCAGCTATTTTGATGTGAACTACAGGGGTACTATTGGTTTTGACACACTGCCAATTGGTGTTTGAACTCCAGCTGGGCTCAGTATCTGATTCTGCGCAGGATCCAAGATGATAAGTATTTCAGCCACATTCTGCGTCGCAGTTGGGGGGTCTGGGCGCCGAGGTTTTTCGCAGTTTTTTTTGCTGGGAAGCAAACAAAAATGGGGTGGGAAGCCAATATGGAATCAACTGGATAATCCATTCTCAATCCAGCCACTTTTGTTGTGTTCCAATTCCATAATTCAATGGAATTATGAAGTAACCATCATTAATATCATTGATTTATGGAATATAACTAATTATCACCATCCAATTTTGTGTTTTTTCACCATCCAATTCCCCTGTAAATTCGGTGTTGGGGCAACGATCAAAGTCGGCAAAGTCGTCCCTTTAAAATTGGCGACGACTATCGACACATACCAAAGCATGCGGTCAGAAAACCAGAAAACCAACTGGTAACCGGCCAATATCATGAGATCTTCATTACAAAGTCCAGTTTGCCGTCCCAACTGCTAGACTTATTTTCCTGCGTGTTGTTTGAACATCGTCAATGTCAATCAGCACTTCCTGCTTTGTGAGACTACCTGAAATCTTGCAAAGAGCTCCAGGTCTATTCTCGTGTGACATGATCTTATAAGCAACATTCAGGCTGTATAGTCATACTTTATATTTATTTATTCAGATATATATATATATAAATACGCATTATGCGTATATATACCTCGAAAGGACACAAATAATTGTCCGTTTGCAAGATTTCTGCCCTTAGGGCGGATTTCTTGTGAAGGAGCTGGAAATGGTCATTTTTTGACTACTGTGGCCAATTTTGGATGTCGTGCCTTTTGGGCTGATCTTACTCTACTTTGCGAAAAAGGCGGAAATACCCGGGAAAAGAGCGGAAATACCCGGGCAGATTCATCATGACTCAAAAATGAAAACATAAAAAGAAAAAACATGAAGTGGCAAGTTTTTTTCTTGAAATGGTCATGTTTATTTTGAAATGGGCAAATCTACAGAAAATGGACAGAAATCAAACCAAAATCTGCCCTGGAAAGAAATTTGTAACCAATGAATATCCAGGATATATATGGAGATATTATATATATATATACATATACCTATCTATTATATATATATATACATATTTGTTCAATCTCCGAGCTGGGTCGGAACATGGGAGACCTTTACTCCATTTGTTTTGTCATGTTTTGTCCATTCGAAGAGTTCGGAAAGTTTTTGGGATCCATGATGAAAGTTTGTGACATGTCGTGCTTCAGTTGGCCACTACACCTGGAAACATCATGGCACGCAACGCGTTCGGTGCCCCAGGTCATATGGAGGTTTCATTTTGAGGATTTTAATAGGATGTTCGATGAAAAAAAAAACATTTTGAGGATTTTTGGGGTTCCATTTATGGAAAGCTCCATATCTTGGGGGATCCCTTGGCTGAAAAGTCCCAACTGTACCTGACTTGACCGTTTTGCCAGCTTCGAATGATGAAATCGAGCAGTTTTAGCTGCCCCAGAGCCATCAAACTTGTTCTACGGCTTGAAGGATAGGAAAGGTCTGTGCGGTTGGATAGTCCTGTCTACATCTCAGATGATATCAAACTACAGAAAACTACACTACTGTTGGAAGTGATCAGTGAATTCCGTGCTTATCCTGAGATATCCCGAAAACTGTTTGCTGCAATTGGTGCACGGTCGGTCATGCCATGCCACTGTGCTGGAATCCATGGTGTCGTCCTTTCCATGTATGGTACTTCGGTTCATGATGCTTCTATGGTTCAGCATGCTGATGCAATCTGAATCCATGGGATCGACTGAGGCATCGCATGTATGAAGGTCACATCCGTTCAACGGAGGGTGGCTTGTGCGGTTTGTGATGTCAATGTCTGGCTGGGCTTCAAAGGTGGTCAAGTTCCACTTACCGCAAAAACCATTACCCTCTGGTAATGACTAACAGTTTGCTGTTGAAAATGGCCCAGTCGAAATAGTGGATTTATGGTGGGTTTTCCATAGCTATGCTAGTCATTACCAGAGGCTATCCCAATTCATCAATATCCGGAGATGGCATAGTTTGAGACCAGCCAGCTGCTTGTGATCCAAGTTGTTGTTTTTTAGTTTTTGTCCAGTAGAGTCCCGTGTATGTAAAAAGTTGCATCAAATTGCTGGCAGCGTCAATATCGACATGCTGCATATGCTGTGCTGTGGCTGCGAAACTGCGAACTGTCTACTTGCTGGATATGTACCCTCTGGTAAACCGTCCCAAAAAATGATGGAAAGATCCACCATTTTCAATGGGTAAATCCACTATTTCGACTGGGTCATGTTCAATAGCAAACTGTTAGTCATTACCAGAGGGTCTGTATGATGTATGGCCCAAGACAGGTGTAGCTCACAGGATTGAAGTATCGATGCTGACTGTTCTTTCCTTTTGGTCAAAGAGATGGCGCTGGGATTCTTGTGCATTGACCAAAATGAGATGTGCATGACAGAGAAAATGTTAAGCATCTGTCGGCCAATTGCCAAAGAATGTTCAAGTGTGGTTTTGCAGTTGTAAAAACTCAATCATCTCTTGATTGTCTTGTGTATTGTCAAAATCTATGATCTTCACAGCAGCACCTTGCTGGCAACCCTGGAAAATCCACCTCGTGTTTCGCTGTCCAATTCGCCCGAATTTCTTGTGGCGCAGTGTGCCGGATGGTGCCGGTTGTACAGTGCAAGCGAAGCGCCGGTATTGAGGTGAAAGAGAAGTGCAGAGCCCAAGTTGATCCCATTCGTATGATAAACAAGTTGCAGAGCATGATGGTGAGACTGGATCAGCTTTTTTTTAATATGTTGGCGCCCACCAAAGTGACAGTTTGAGAATTCACATCCTTCAAACGGTAACGGCAGACATGTCGATCATGTCGCAGTAGCGAAGAAACAAAACTAGTAGTTCGAGTAGAGTAGTTATCAGTTAGAGGACCTACACAGAAGTACTGCTTGATGAAACCCAAGCAACAGGAGAGATGAGCAATATAGATCTATTTGTTTGTAAACATGCTAGGGCGTTGCGTGATGCTTAAACACGCACTTCGCAAGTCCATACGATCTACTTCCTCAAATTTGAGCTGATGACTCAGTTGACATTTTGACATTCTCAGCAGTATGTACAAACATATACAAAAATGTCGTGTAAAAAGTGCTGAAAGTTCCATTTAAGTGCTGAATTCATGGACCACTGGCATGGGAGAATAGCGTGCCATGACCCGGCCAAAGACTTCCGATGTGGTGGAGGCGGAAAGTAAGCTTCACCGGCAGTGAACCACAGTTTCCGGATGTGCTTTTGTTGAACACCAGCCGGATGATGCGGATATATGGGTCATTATGGGTCTCTACATTCAAATATGATTGCTTGCTTCAGGCAACTGTTCCTTACCTCACTGGATGATTTTTCGGCTTCAATGGATCTGTAGAGACACAACTGAGGTTAGAGCTTCATTCTTCCCATTGGGCGGAGATAGGGTTCAGTCAGTCGACTCACCAAAGGGGCAAGAAATTCGGCCAAAGGGGAAGGGGTGACACATGGTGACCCATATTACCCCTTTGTGATTTAACATAGCTATGGAAAATCACCATTTTTTATGGGAAAACTCACTATAAATGGCCATTTTCAATAGCTATGTTAAATTACCAGAGGGTATCCAAGAGATTCCGTCGCCAGATTCAGTGCCGCTGGTCGCCAGGTCTATCCCGGATCTTTCTTCCTGTCGGCTAAGGCTTCCATCGACAGCGCAGGATTGATTGGTCGATCTTGAATTTTTGCATTGAGTCTGTATAATGTACCCTCCAGTAGACTAACATAGGCCCTGCCAGATAGGGCCTAGGGGTTGGAAGATGAGTTTCCACTAAAAACTGGTTATGTTCAGGGACTATGTTAAAATTACCAGATGGTAACCATTTATAACAGCTATACTGACATTTTTTTTCATCTTCGTGTGAAGCGGGCATGTTCACTAGTGCCAGCAGTGCGCGAGCAGAATTTTTTCGCCCTAGTCAGACGACAAAAGACCGCTTTAGTATTTAGGGAAGCAATGTTTTGAGGGGAAGCATATATACATAATATGTTAAAGGGAACGAGATGAAACAACATGTACAGCATGCAGTGTTAAAACAACATGCTGTGACCGCCAAACATTGGCTCAAGCGTATGGAGAAAAGGGATGCGTCGTGTGACTCCGCATGGCATTTGTCGGCTACCAGTAGCAAGGGTACTACAGGTCTGAAATAACATCCAGAACAAGGATCCATTTGTTCACAGGTTATCAGCCGTAGGGCTCACTTCTCCCGTCGGGAGAGTGGTACCTGCGTGCTGGTAGCCGGGCCTTCTGAGCATTTGATTGAGGACGCAAAGGACCAATCAGCTCATTACTGCAAAGATGCAAGGCGGTAGCGGAGATTCACGCACCACGCAGTTTACCTTCAACGAGAACACTGCCATGCCGGTCGAGGAGGTCAACCAGTCTTCCCCTGGTGACACGGCAGACAGTGGTGGGATACGCTCTACCCGAACTACACAGTCCGGATGGCAAGTAACGACGAACAGACGAAGGATATCCACCCAAAGTACACCAAGATCTTCTCGAAACAGTCCTCGGAGTGATGTTGTCCGCCAAGGGCATCGACCATCTCGAGGACGAACTACTCCTAGGGACAGATCCACCAGGGCCGTGACTGACCGAATTGGTGAGAGGACCGGGGATAGTCGTGTTAAGAGGAGATCAACGGATACTTCTGTGGCTAGTGAACCTATTGCCATGATAGAAGAACTACGGGCACAATGTCAATCCCTACGTAGTCAGTTGAACCAAATGGAAGCATACGCCGCATCTAGAGATCAACTGATTCATGACATTGAGATTAGATTCACCGAGTATCTTCAGGAACACAACCAGAATGTATTTGATGAAGTCAGTGCACTCAATCACAGATTGTCACGTTCCGCGAATGAGGTTGCAGAATATCAAGCAGAACTAATGGTAGCATCTCAGGAAGATGAAGGTGCAACAATACGCATCCAAGACCTTGAGCGCCGAGGTGCCCTAATGGAACATGGTGCACGACGGATCCATCAACGTGGTATGGAGATCCAGGAGGAGTACAAGGATGAAGTACATCACCTTCAAGGACTATTGGGTAATACGGAGGCAAGACTTCAACAACTTCATCAAACTAATGTCTTAACCACCGATATTGCCAATCGACTGTACAATGAAGGTCAGGAAATGCAAACTGATTTCCAGAACTCAATCATGGAATATCGTAATCGATCCGAAATGGCATCCTTCTCTAGCAATCAACTTGAAGTGATTAGCCAACAACAGTCAATTGCAGTTCATGAACTATCTGAACGGAATCAACTATTGAGTGAAGCTTTGGTTCAGTCTCGTAAACAGGCCGAGCTGTATGAAAGCAGTATTGACGAGATCACTAGAGAATCTAGGAAGAAGGTTTTCGAGGCAAATCAGGCCAAACTGGAAAGCGATCTGAAGCATCGGAATACCGAACATGATACCGTCAAGAGAATTGCATCATACAGGAACCAAGAGGCCGAAGCGATATCACACCTGAGGCTTGAATCACAGGCCAGCGTGAATTCGATCGCGAGGGCCGAGCATTATGAAGAGCTCTACACCAATGAGCAGGAGATGAACTGCGAGTTAAAGGATGAGATCAAGTTGCAGAACACGAAGTTGCGGAGATCGTTGACTCAGGGTACCACGACCGACGGTCGTGGCCCCGATGAGATGCTTGTTGAAGATCTACGCAATCAAGCCAAAATTGCTCAAATAAGGGTTCAGGATCTAGATCATGAAGTTCATGAATGTTTACAAGAAAACATGTTATAGAAAGAAAGATTGGCTGAAGTTGCGGATGTAGGGACGTCGTCCCTCACCAATGCTGAGGTCCGAACTCTAAGATCTGAACTAGAGAGTGAGCGAAAGTTGAAATTGGCTAGTGGTGTTCAACAATATGAGAAATCATGCATGTTCATGGGGGAAATCCAGGATAGGGATGAAAAGATTGGCATCAAGAATTCTGAGATTGTTGACATGAAACGTCACTTAGATGAACTGAGAAAAAGTCTCAAGGATTCTGAAACATCTATGGCTAGGATCAGTCCTGACACACTTCCCTATTCGGCAGGCATTCCCAACTCCGATCTCGCATCCAGACTGGTCATCGACAAACTGGAGAATGACGTGAGTGAGGCTAACTGTGAAAACGCTATTCTGAAATCTTGGGTTTCGCAGATCAACAAGGAGTTGACTTATGAGACAAATGTGGCTCATTCCTATCGTGGGCATGCTGTACCTCCTCAACAACAACAGCATTCTCAATCAAGCAAAAGAATCGCTGATCTGCTGACAGAGGTTGACAACAAGATCGCCGGCGGAACTGAGAGGGACTATTACAAGCCACCGAGTGGATGGGGCGGTCCGCCTGACCCTGATGGACCTCCGGACCCTTTCGGGCCTAACGGCCCAGGACCACCTCCTGAACCTCCAGGTTTGCCTTCAGTTCGAGGATCACAACGCGATTCAGCAGATGATGTCTCCACAGCGGCTTACACTGCAGAAGAAGTACCGAGAATGTCAAGACGAGAGGCTGACAAAGTCTATGTTAGCCCATGGCCAAAGCAACAGAATCTTGGGGTTTGGCAATCAGATCTCATCAAGAGTGTTGTTCTTTCGGCAAATGACGGGGATAAAGCCGCATGGGAAGCATGGCTACAGCCGGCTATTCGACCAAATCCTGACATCGAGCTATTGAATGACAGTGGGGGGCAACGGTATCAGTCCATCGACGCCAAGTTGTCAATTGCATTGTCAAACGTGATAGCCCAAGCCGGTGATGTTGCTCGTCATGTAGCGATCAAATTGAGATTGAGAACACAAAGTCATAGCCGAAGAGGAACCTATGTCATGGGACGGGAAATCTTGGCTATGATTCTGGAGCACTTCAGAACCCCAGGTCAACGAGAAACATCCTTCACCATGGAACACATCGTATCGATGAAGTATCTCGGTGACTCGAACCTAGAAGTGTTCTACGAGAAATGGATGGAGATGGTATCAAACATGATGCCGGATGATGTACCTCCTGACGATTGGCTTCGTGATGCTCTATACAAGAAGATTCGAAATTCGAGTCTTATGATGTTCGACATCAAGCAGTACGAGTCATGGATGGAAGGAGACCAAAGACGAAATTATCGCTACCTGTTGGACGTCATCGAAAGGCACATCTCCAGAATCAGAGAGGACAAGCATGTGGCCGCCAGAGAGAAGTATGCGAGAGATTTTGCAGGTGGCGGCAAACCTTCAGCTCCCGCTCCGAACCCAACTGCCGCTGCACCGGATGCAAATCCAAAAGCGAAGCCTAAAGCTACTCCCAAGGAGAAGGCAGCGCCCAAGGCGAAGGCCAAGGCCGATGCAGCTCCAGTTCTACCATCACCTCAGCCTAAACAGCATGCAAAAGGAAAAGGTCAAGGGAAAGGGAAGGATCGTGCAAACAGCCGAAGTACCAGCCCTAGATCCAAGAAGAAGATCCCATGCCATTTCCATTTCATCAAGAAATCATGCAGGAAAGGCAAAGATTGTGAATACAGTCATGATCAAAAGGTGTTCGATGCGAACAAGAACGCAAAAGGGAATGGTCGGAAGCCAGGAACTCCAAGAAGTCAATCTCCGGCAAACAAGACCAAGAAGATTGATGAACCATGCTGGCATTGGGCTAAGGGCAAGTGTCGGTATGGAGACAAATGCAACAAACGCCACGATCCTCATCTATTTAACACTGCTCCCAACACCGAAGCACCAAGCTCAAAGGCTACTCCTGCACTTGTCCATGATTGGAGCGATGATGAAGAGATGTTCCATAAGGTTGCATCGAACGTGGTCAAGAAGAAGGTCAGATTTGATGAGTCTAAGACTCACGTTCAAACTTACATAAAGAAGGACTTCGTGAAGTGCAGTCGGAAATCTCAAACTGTCTCCAAAGGTCATGATAAAGTTGGAAAGCCCACTGATCAGATAAGGAAAGATGAGCAATGGTCTTATTCATGTAGATTAGCTTCGAGCCGAGGGAAAGCAATGGCTATTCTGATCGATGAGAAGGGTGAACACAGTGACATTGATGAAGTCCTGGTTATAGTCGGCCCTAGCATGGACATCCTGATCAGACTCGATGTCGAGGACGGTGAGGTGTCCAGGGAAGTTTTTGTGGAGAACTATGTTCAGCATATTGAAGGCCGATATGGTAAAAGGGGCAACACAATGTGTATCACTGTTCCTGTTGAGGAGAGAGATAAGAGATTCATATTGGATTCTGGAAGTGGTCATGATCTCATTTCATCCACGCGAATAAGTAGAATGGATCTCCCAACATACGATGACAAAGTCGTCAACTTCCATACAGCAAATGGGGTAACGTGTTCGACCAAACGTTCAAGCATCAAGTTCGAGGCATTTAGCGAACCAGCAGAAGCTCACATCTTGGAGGACACACCCTCCGTGCTCTCCATGGGAAAGCGATGCGTTGATCTTGGTTACTCCTTTGTATGGCCGACCGGAAGAACTCCATTCATGTTGGATCCAAATGGCAACATCATCGAGATGACCGTCAAAGACTATATTCCCTATGTGAGCGTCGATCAAGAAAAGAGCAAGTTGAAATCATCTTGTGTGGAGAAGATCATGGCAGTTCTTGATGATGGATGCTCAACATCGGAAGGTGAAGGTCTTTTGGTCATTGATGGAGAAAGTGGGGATGAACTTGAAGATCTTTCCGACTCCGTTGGACGATCCAATGTTAAATCACCCAAGAGATCAATGAAGAAACGTAAGAAAGCTAAGGTAAGAGATGATCAACATGAAGTGGCTGTTGGAAGTGATGCAGGTGATGCTGAGGAAATGTCGTGCTATGCCGATGAGTATGCCGAGTTTGAGGACGACGGATACGATCCCAGCATCGCACCTGATGACATTCATGAAGATCATCCAATTGAAGTTGAAGAAATCCCTGAAGACGGAGGAGGTGAAGACGACGATGATGTTATTGATGTTGATGAGGAAGATGGAGGAGTCCGATTGAGTAAGAGGGGAACTTTGAAGAATGAAGCACGGTCGAAGGTTCACCTTCTAACTCATCGCTACAAGAACCCTTACTGTGAGTCCTGCGTGCGTGCCAAGATGAAGCACAGGAAAACGTTCAGAGGTGCGTTTCAGCGTAAGCTCACAAAGTTTGGGGACCTGATCACATTCGACTATGTTGACAACCGTCGTATTGCTGAACAGGACTATGGCGACGACAAAACCATCTTTGTCATCAGGGATAGATATACAGGAATGCTTCAGTCTTATCCTTCTGCCAGAAAGGACACAGACGCCGTTATACGGGCGGTCAAACAGTTCATGGGCCGTCGCAAGATTCGAGAAGCATACTCCGATGATGCCCCACAGTTCGACAGGGCAATGAAGATCCTGAAGATCCCAATGGATACTTCCTTGGCCGGAAAGACCAAGCATAACTCTCTTGCAGAAAGAACTAACCAATTTGTGCTCGTGGCAACAACTACCTGTCTACTTGAGGCAGGGATTCCACCATGCTTTTGGATGTATGCCATCAGATGCGTGAGCCATTTGCTCAACATCGAGCCCAACGACGATGAGGTGAGTTCTTGGTGCAAACTTCATGGAGAAGAATTCAAAGGGAAGATGATACCCTTTGGTGCCCTCGTGTATTTCAAGCCCAGTGGTTCACGTGAACGAGAACAACAACACAAGTTTGACCCTATGGGAATCCCTGGAGTGTTCGCCGGATACTCCATTGGTCCCGGGCTCCATTGGTCAAGAAAGTACAGGGTATGGGCACTATGTGATTGGAGCAAGCAGAACTTGGCTTATGATGCGGAGAAGCCCATCGCCAAGCTGAGGACTCCACACTATACTGAAAGGGTCGAACTAAAGGAACCCCTTGAATTCCCATGTAAGTTAGAATATGAGAGGATTAATGTTTCCATTGAGGGATTAAAAGTGAAAGATCGTCTTGAAGGAAACCCAGAAATCCTACCACCACCTCCACCAGATGATGATGATGATGGTGGAGATGATGACGATGGTCACGGTGGTGGTGGTGTACCTTCGTCGAAGGTCCCACGGGAGCCAACTGAAGGAGAGTTGGAAGCTGAAAGACACCTTGACGCTATGTCAGAAAGATTGGGACCACCAGGTATCGATAAGCCAGCACATCCAGACCTTCATGTTCCAGAAGGAGGGCCAGATCATTACTCCGTTGGGAAGGCCGGGGATGGGATCGTATACCTGAATGACGATGGTGAATGGGTGAAACTCAATGCTCGCGGTCATCCATATCGTATTGATGAACGTGGTTTTCGCAGAATATCAACTACTCCAAGGCCTTCAAAATATACCCCTGACGAGTGGAGGAAGATGTCACCAACTGTCAGAAAAGGGATTGCCAAGGCCGAAGAGAAGAAGCTTGAAGCAGAAAAGGAGAAGAAGAAAAGCGATGCGAAAATCAAGGAAAGTGAAGAGCGAGCAAAGAGAAAAGAAGAAAGAGAAAGAAGCAAAGAAAGCCAAGTCTTCTAAGAAAGATGACAAAGACGATCACGTCTCTGGAGTGGCCATGTCTCAAGACCATGTCCGAAGAGGCAAAGTTTTTCAATATGGAAAAGGGTCTAATTCTCCCGTCGGGAGAGGGACCTTTGCCTCTGCTCCATGCTATTCAGATCTATCAGACACTGATGTACCTGATGATGATGACTTCTTGATGGAGTGGGACGAGTGGTCGGAGATCGAGAAGGGCAAGGGACCGAAAGCCACTTGGAACAACGACAAAGTGTATGACTTCAACCAGGGGAAAGTGGTGGCTGCTGCAACATTGCACAACACCAACGAAGTACCCCAAGACGCTCGTGGCCTCAGTGATGTTTTCCTTCCATTTCCATGCATGCCATGCATTAATCATTGTGATGATCATCGAGAAAAGCTAGCTTCAAATGGAGATGGAATAAATATCAACAAGATGTTCAACACTGCAGTGGCTAGACCTGTTGGTCGAAAGGAAATGATGGAAAACGATGATGCACGTAAAGCTATGAGGAAGGAATGGTTGGGTCAACATGCTGCTGGAGTTTACGATTTCAGTATCATTAGAGAATACGATGATGTTGTTCGTGAAGCAAAGGCAAACAAGACAGAGGTTCACATGGCCAGAGTGCATGGTATCTGTGTTGAGAAAAATTACCAATTGCCCGCAGGAAGCCCTAGTAGAAAATTCAAAGGCCGAGGTGTCTTGCTTGGTAATCAGGTGAAGAACCAATTCTGGGAGGCTGCTTTCTTCCAGGACTTGGGCAATTCTCCAGCTACTTTTGAGGCATCGAGATGGGCTGATTTCTATGGGTGTCTTCCTGGTCATAATGTAAAACTTGCCGACGCTATTCAGGCGTACATTCAAGCAAAACTAACCGGACCACCATGTTGGGTTGAGCTACCCGAAGATGCTTGGCCAGACGATGTCGATATTCGAAAGTTTCGTAGACCAGTTGTCAGATTGGTTAAAGCTTTATATGGTCACCCCGATTCGGGAACAATGTGGGAACAACATTGTGATCAGAAAGTTCGAGAACTCGACTTCGTTCCTGTTGGAGAAGAATGGCCTTCAATGTATTTTCACAAGAAACTGAAGTTACTTCTTGTCATCTATGTAGACGACTTAAAGCTGGCAGGACCGGAAGAGAACCTGACTAAGGGTTGGGAGATGCTTCGATCAAAACTCAACATCGAGCCCGAGACTGACTTAGGACTCTACCTTGGTTGTATTTTGAGAAAGGGATCTACCAAACTTCATGATGGAACCCCGGTGTCAACCATGACCTATGACATGGAAGGTTTGTTGAAGCTGTCGGTTGAGAAGTACTTAGACATCGTTGGAAAAGATACGAAGTTGAAACACGTATCCACTCCAAGTCTACCTGAAGAAACAAAGAAACACAAGTCTAGAGCACCATGTCCCGGGAACCCCAAGAACAAGAAGGTATGTCCATGGTGTACTCATGAATTTGATCCGGACGCTCCATTGTTTTATGAACAAGGAACCCAAGGGGAAGACGTCTCGCCTGGGGAGTCTGAGAGAGGTGCATTAGCGCCACACGCTGCTAGCGTATTGATGAAGCTGCTGTACGCGGCGAGGATTGCTCGTTTTGATCTGCTTCGTTCCATCAATTCCCTGGCCAGGAATGTTACAAAGTGGACCATTGATGACGATGCAAAGTTGTATCACTTAATGTGCTACGTGAATTCCAGCCTATCTAAAAGAATGACCGGATGGGTTGGGGACAACTTCAATGAATTGACATTGTCTTTATTTGCTGATGCTGATTTTGCAGGGTGTGCCCAGTCTTTGAGATCAACTTCAGGGTCTCATATGCATATCCAGGGTAACCACACTCGGTTTCCTTTGTCCGGGGGCAGCAAACGGCAAGGATGCGTAAGCCATTCGACGCCTGAGGCTGAAATCGTGGCAGCCGATGTCACCCTCCGTACTATGGGTTTGCCCGCAATGAGCATCTGGGAAACGCTGACGGGAAAGTCGCCCAAATTATTGTTCCATGATGACAATCAGGGCATGATCGGTGTAGTCAGGTCGGGTCGTAACCCCACTATGCGGCATCTTGAGAGGACCCATGGCATAGCCATTACTTCCCTCCATGAACATTTTACTCGGGAGAACTACGTACTCATGTATGAGGTGACCTCGAAAATGGCCGCTGACATTCACACCAAAGGTTTCAAGAATCCGTTGGCATGGAAAAGAGCATGTATGCTCATCAACCTGTTGGACCCTGGTGACATCGGTACGAAAGATCTGCTCGATATGGTCTCACCCACCACGGATGTTGATACCACTGTCCGACAAGTGTTTCAAACCAAAACTCAAGATGTTCCAAATTTTCCGTATACCGAAATACCTATTCTACCACCTGAGGTGTATCAGAAGGGTCTTTCTGGTAAAGAACAAGTACAACAACTACCTGGTATGGATCCCATATTGGTTGTTAAGACGCCAACTTTCTTTAGAAAGCGACCACCTGGTGTATCATTGCCTCACGATTGTTTGAGAAGTACCTGGATACTTTCTCATGGCAAATGGATCAAGGTTGAGGATCGAGTTCCACCTGTTCAACAACAAGACCGTTTTGATCAATGGGTAGAACGAGCTTGTTTCCAATACCATCCGTGTAAATTTAGTATATCACCGTCGGTGATTACTAGGCAATCAGCTGGTGTTGTCTCACCGGGACACCTGGCGTCAACAGCACGACAAGGGCTCCATGCTGCTGCGGTGCCAACTCGTCAGACCCCAGTCCTGAAGTATCCTCAGTTAACTGTGAGGGTAGGTCAACTATTTTGTCATCAATCCCATGGAAATCAACCCACAACCATTCATGCAGCTCCATGTGGTACTGCTCGGGTGATCAACACGCTCCTTCGAGTTGTTCATGGGGGGAGTTCCGGATGGGGTAGTCTTCCAATGGGATTTCCTCCGTCGGGGCACCCCGATGATGATCCATATCCCACAGAAAACAAAGATCCCAATCGACGACGAATTATACTTGCCGGTGGTGACGTGATCGCTGGTAGGGTATCAAAAGACAAAGCCTATAACCCCTCAACATCGTCGAGAAAGGGAAAGAAGATATCCAAAAATGAATGTGATCGAGATGAATGGATATGGAAGGATGAAACAACGTTGACGAGAGTGCACAAAGTACCAAGAAGAAAGATGTTTACACCCAAAGAGGCTGACTTTCTGCCATGTAAGCTGAGACGGTTTAGAGATGAACGGGAAACTAACCAAGTGTTTCAGTCAAGTGGGAGATTGATCCATGACTCATGGAGATTGGCGGGGAATAACATCGAGAAGACCAACAAAAGAAATGAATTTTGGACAGGGACCACTACCTTCAAGATCATATCCAATGCAGACATCAAAGATGTGATGGACAGCGGATCTGACGTGGAGGACAGGGCATCGTGCCAGGACACCGTGGTCACCTGTATCCTTGATGGGAACATGAAAATCATTCCATTGGATGACATGTTTATAGCCCATCATTACAAGTTGAAGCATGAGACCAGAAAACAAAATGATTGGGATATTCAGATGACACTACATCGAAAGAATGGAAAGATTCTGACATATCACTTCAAGCAATCTTATGCTGATTTTCTCGGGAAGATACTCAATGACGTTGTCATATCGCTCAACGTATATGAGATGAAAGATGATGTCCCATGCCTGCTCCTTATGTGTGCTGAAACGCAAAGTATCATCACCAAGATTCACAAACAAAGTCGGTTTAAGATGATGCATGTGGTCACAATCACCGAAGATGACAACCTCATGTCCAACTTCGGAAGGGCGAAATGGAGACGTTGCATCAGGGGCCCTAGTGACTGCGTGTTCTTTGCGGGACCTTGCACCGGTGGTTCGCCGTGGAATCGGTTAAACAAAAATGTGAGTGAGGTCACAGCACACAACATCAGAATGAAAGCACTTCTATATTGGGAGCTATGGGAAGAGTTCACATTGTGTTTGCAGCGTGTACATGTTTTGCATGCCATGGCATTGTTGGAACTACCTCGGGGATGCGACTATTGGAATGACGAGAGAATGAAGTTTCTGATCAGTGGAACCCAGTCGACTGTGCATGACTTTGATGGATGCATGTATGGTTTGAAATCA
Organism: Cladocopium goreaui; assembly: GCA_947184155.2. Classification (NCBI taxonomy): domain Eukaryota; class Dinophyceae; order Suessiales; family Symbiodiniaceae; genus Cladocopium; species Cladocopium goreaui. The sequence goes on from CAMXCT020006513.1 coordinate 392,182, forward strand.
CAATTCAAAGATGTTGGGACCGCAATCAAGAAACCATGGAGGATCGTATCATGGGGGGTTGAGTTCTTTGACTTGCATGAAAAATGTGATGGCTCACACACTCACGGTCAATGTGCGGGTAGAGAAACACGTGCAACACAATTATATACCGAGAAGATTGTCAGATGCATCCTTCGAGGTGTCACAAATCAAATGTTGATTAACAACGTTTATGGAAGGAGATTTCGACCAAAGGTTATGGAAGAGGAAGATTACTATAAGTCGAAGTCATGTGCATGTGTCATTATGAATGACTATGAATGCGATACCAACGTGAAGACCATCAATGAACAGTTATTCATTAACTTCATCACCCGACGAGGCGGTGTGAAGGTGAAGCTGAGGCTGTATCCACGTCGTGGATCGCTCTTGGTGGATCCGGATCCCGTTGAAGGTAGACTGAAGGTGAAGTCAGGCTGTTACCTGCGTCGTTGGTGCACCTTGACGGATCCGGATTCTCCTAGCCTCATTTCGGTCTTCGCAATGGCTGGAGCTGACCTTGTAATCCCATCAGCGGCCAAAGGGATCAGCTTACTGAAGTCAACCCTGTCCCTCATTCAGGAGAAGAAACAAGAGCACAACCTTCCTGCTCCATTCTCAACCTATGAGGAGGCAAACTTCAGGGGTTACAAGGATAAGGACCTCGACGAATGGTTGGATCGAGTGAAGATTTCTCCTCCTGTCGTTGTGGCCTTAGCCTTTGTCATGGATAGAAGTGGCAGAGTATTCGTAACTCATGCAATCAGGTTGCTAATGAAGATGTTGTCAAAAGTGACCAATGAGAATGAGTTGAAGATGTCTGCCATCAGTTTCATCGACAAAGGGGCCCGATTATCAAAGTTGGTGGAAGGGGCCGCCAGAAACCCAGAGGAGAAGAGCATCATGCAGCTCTTGTGCACCTTTGAGTGTGCGATTAGAATAGATGAACTATGGGACACCCTCAAGGACCACTACACCGGGCAAAATAGTATGATCAACAAGGAGATCACGGTTAAGGGACTACGTGACAAGATTGCAAATACGAGTCCAAAACACCTCGGATCCTTGAACCAAACATACCCTCCTTATGGAAGTTCATGTTACCAAATCCGGAAGAGGACAAACTTCGAGGAGATTGCCCGTCGAAAGTGGGAAAAATGGTCATTTGAAGTGATGCAACGAGAGGCACCTGCCCCGGACGAAGTTGAGGACCGCATCAAATTCCTGGTCAACATCATGTACGAGGAGAGCTACAGCTTAGGCTATGCGCTCCGTCGTCACAACGCCAGAGCGGCAAGCAGCCAGGGTAAGACCATCATCGTCCAGAATGTCCTGGAAGACTGGATGTCGATGAGCTATGATCTCAGCTTGGAGCGGACGGCAGCTGTCGTCCATTTACAAACCATCCTCATGGTCTCCAAGATGCTACATGAGTGGATGACGCGATTGGAGAACTTCAAATCCATGTCGCACCTGAGCGGGATCATCAAGGCTGATCTAGTCAGAATGAAGCAGGCCATTGACCTCCGCGACGATATATGGGAGTTGGGGGGCTACAACATCGAGAGGGCCGATCGGGGCATGTTCGAGGAGGTGGAGAAACGAAACAGGACGTTTTCCTGTATTCGCGACTATGTGACGACCACTGCCACCACACAGATGGGCCAAGGGGCCACAGAGGTCTCCCACATCGATGGCTGGGACATTCCGCTGATGCCGAAAGATGGCAGAAACCCTCCAAGTCAACCGGATCATCCAGGTTGGGACCCTTCACCTATCAGAATGATGAATGACAAGCAACAGAGGGAAGCCGATGCGCAGCGGGCACAACAGCAACCTCTGATGGTCGCCATCAACAATGACTCCATGTTCAACGGTATGGACTCTGTCACGTCAAGACTCGCAGATGAGCTGATCGAGAAGATGAGGCTCCAAGGGATCTTGGTGACATCGGACCAAAGAATGTGGCGATCAATGTATTCACAATTTGGGAAACAATATCCAATATTGAGTACGACCAAGAAGGGGACTTTGGGGAAGACGGCAATTTGGTCTGTGATTGAGAAGAATCTATTTCGCCAAAGAGTATTCCTCATGTGTGCCACGAACCGGGAATACGTATCAGTCCTCAACGAGGGGGCATTCAAACCCGATGAATCTGGCATCAACACCAAAGTGTTGGAGGATATGACTGGACCGACTGAGGCGTTCAGGATTGCCAGTGGCGAGATGACCCCGGGTGACTATGCAAATGATGACACAACAATCTTCCAGCGAGGCCCTGGAACCGCCGTCAACCGATTCACAAAGGACAAGAGGTTCAAGACCAGTTGGGTCGAACCAGTAGTCGGCACCCATGAGTTGGAACCAGTTGTTTCCGATCGATGCATGTGGTTCACCATCGACAAGGAGAATTCCGACATCTTATGCGGAAGCTGCAGAAATGCGGTGACGATGGATGAGATCGAGACATGCCAGTCGAGACCGACCCATTGCATTAATTGCTCCGCCAATACCCAGGACCACTACAAGCGTTCAGCTCCAACATTGGAGGCCAGGAAGTCCGTCCTACTCCTTGCGGCCAGATTGAAGGTTGCATTCGAGGATCTTGGTGTTGACATTGTTGACATCAATCAAGGATTTCAAACATGGCTCACATTTACTGCGTCTTCGTTGATATCAAATGCATCGTTGGCGTATGGGGAGCATTTGATGAAATCTCTATCTCACATGGGAGGAGTCAGAATTTCGAAGAGGCAAGCTCTGGAAATTTTCCGGAACGGACGCGGCAAGCAATTCAGCATCTATCGCGAAAGAGTTTTTGATGAAGTCGCGAAGAAGTGGCTATTGATCTACAGAGTCACAAAGGATTGCGGAAATGTCGCATACAAAGACTTCTTCGAGAAGGTCGCCGTTCCCGAGGTGAAGGAGAGGAACGAGATCTTTGGATTCTCCCGTGCATCTGCCGAGAAAACTGGAGATATCATCGAATTCTGGCTTGGTGTCTTGGATGTGGCCAATATGGCCAAAGGAGTTGTTGATGTTTTCAATGCCAGTGTTGATCCAGCTGAATATCTCAATGGATTGGAAAAGGCATTGGCTCAGTTCACATCGACATCAAGAACCTCAAGCACCATCAATGACAAGAGACGGGGATCCTTCGACTGCACACTGCAAACCGCAGAAGCCGAGAGGGTCATGAAGATCATCCACGCAATCCCCGGATATGAATCGCTGGCCAATTTCAGCTGCCTCACAGAATGGGAGAAGGATCAGGTATTCTCTCATTATCGCAGGAAGAACAACATCACAGGGGATGACGCCAGCATGGGCGCTGATGCCGATGCCAAGCCAGGTGACGAGTCTTCGGCTCACCCTGGGGAGGAGGAAGCTGATGAGCCAGCAAACGATCCCACTGATGTGGTCAGGGACTCAGAGATTTCGGGGAAACAACAACTTTTGGATGCGTTGGGAAAACTCTTCACTGTCTCTGAGGATGTCAATGTGTGCTTGTATTGTGGTAGCACCAAACATGGCCATCTTGAATGTGAACATGAGAAGAGAGATGAAGTCAGAAAGGTGCTAAAGGCCGTCCGAGCGTCGCTCGAGGCTGATAGTCCCACATCTGATGACGTCGATATGGAGCCTCCTGAGCACAAGAAGGACGGTTCAGGTGCTACTGAGGGGTCGGGGCAAACAGATGAACCTACAAAACCGAGGTTTAGTGAACACCAATGGTACGACAGCATCAGAACTATGTCTGAAGTTGGTGACCTCGATGAGTATGGTAAATTCTGCATTGAAGGACGTGATGTTACAAAGCTGGGACCACAGAACGTTATTGACCTTAACGAAGTGATCCGAGACGCTATCGTCAGAGGAGGAGGTGACACTTGGTCAGTGCCAGACTTCATGGCAAGCTACTCTGACAACAACATCAGGAAGACCTTCTACAAACGTGTCGAGGCGCCGCAAGATGGTTTCTTGAAAATCATCCCAACCACCGGGGCCCATTTCTTCAATTGCTCCTACTTTGGCGGCGTAGAATATGCGGCCAACTACCGCTTCGAAACTGGCAACCGACTCGACACCTACGAGGACAAGGTGAGTGCCTCACTGAACAGGATCCTACGGCACAATGTGGGGAAGGTATCAGAGCAGCAGAGTCTGCCCTGTGATGACGCCGGCTGGGTGCCCATCGAGGAAGTGCTCAAATGTGAGTCCATCTGGAGGCACGATTATGCACGCTGGCCACACGTATTCCTTGCCCCAAAGGGAAGAGCAAATGATCAGAGTGCATGGAATGTCAATGAGGCGAACTTTCGCATGACATTGCTCTTCAAGATCATGTTCCACTGTGCCAGGTACGGACGTCGTGTGCGTGAACAAGTTTTGGCATTTGGGATCAACAAGGATATTGATCGCCGCAGCCTGACGTGCATTGACAACAATGTCGATGCGGATACGCACATCCCTGATGAAGGTCTACTGCTCTATCCAGTGGCGGTTCGTGCTCCTACGGGGCACAAAGAAGGATCTTCAAGAGACGACGTTTCATTGCTGTCCTCGCTGCTTTCACATCCAATCGCACCCAACACTGTTTTGTCATTACCGGTATGTTTCCACATCACCAAGAAGACCAACCTCCGAAGCATCTGGAGGCAAGGATTAATTCCAGGAGGTCTTGGAGAAGGTCATCGGATGTTCACGTTCTTCAACCCGTACGTCCCATGGGATCACAGATCATGGACCATCACGAAGAGCGTTGATACGCGTAAGGGTGACTACATATGCTTGTTCATCCCGACCGAGACCTTGATGGTGGAATATGGCGGTCGACTAACTGACTCGGGACAGATCGTTTCACCAAGGATCATCCCATTCTCAGCAATCAAAGGAGGATGGATTCAGGACCCCAAGGATCAGTACAACAAGACATGGCTCCGGTTGTTCGTCCCGTCGGGCGACGACCAGGTAGTCCGGTCTGGAACTATCAAATCAAGAACGGTAGCCACCAAGGAGTCCATCCTAAGAGTTGCAAGTCAGTGCATCGACGCCGAAGACCAACCGTTTGACGAGATTGCCATGGATGCCATGAACATCGTCAACCAATTCAAGAACAACCTCATCGAGCCTGGCGGACAAGAACAATACCTGGCCCGCATCAAGCTGATTGACTACATAGTCGAACGCAAAAGGGTGCAAACTTCAGGTTGCCGCCATTGTCCTCACTGTATCAACGAGACGCCGACAAAGCTAGCAGTGTGTCTAGTTTGCTGGACAGAACTTGAAAGTTGCGGGATTCGTCCATATCGGCTACAAGCTCCTGAAGACGATGAAGATGAGGCCACGAAGAAAGAGCTCGATGAAGAAGTTCGTCGACAAGAAGAATCGTTGTTCAAGGATACGGTCAATCAAGCACAAGAAAACGTATCCGAATCCAACGACTATGGCTTCAATCCTGACGAGGTCGACTACAATGAAGGTGACGATGAGGAAATGGATCAGGAGGAGGAAGCTCAACAGGAAGAAGACGAAATCATTGAAGAAGACGATGATGAAATGGACGTCGAACCTGATGATGAGCCTTCTACCAAACTTCCAGCATGGACTAAGAATCTTGAGAGCGGCAGCAAGGGTATGCCAGAAGACGGACTTATCAACAATGATGTCTCCGAGGCCGCGGCTCACTTGTATGACAATGCTGTCATGTCAAAGGTCATCACAATGTTCAGGCACTACTATAACCAGAGAGTCACTATGACCCCAGAGGAGTACCATGTGATGATGACGGAAACCAAGCGAGTCCGGCTGGATCTGGACGACTTCTGCCCCTACACAGGCGAAGACCCGGATGGCAACCTCAAGCGGCCGACAGAGCTGGAATTGGATGAACTCTTTCAGGAGAAAGGGAAAAGGAACTCATGGTCAGAGGGAGAGAAGATGTACTCAGGACGACCAAGAAACATGATGATGCCTGTCATCAAGAATTTGGAGATCTATGAAAAGATGATGGAATTTCTGGTCTGCGCCGGGTACACTCCCGAATCATTGGGTTTCCTCATGCCAATGAACCGAATGCAGGCTGATGCCCAAGGAAAGCAGGAGATGCGAGTGACCATCAGTAATTTTCTTCGACGACTGCTAAAAGGAACCTTTCCAGAACACGAATCATACACCTTCTTTCGCTCCGGGAGCCACGGCTTCCCCAACTGCATTGAACTCCCAGCTTTCTCAGTGTATCTGAGTCTGAGAGAAAAGGAACAGAAAGTGGAACTACTCTTTGCAGCCCAACAATGTGGCATTCCTTTACCTCAAAACTTTGTCAGCAAGATGGCTTATGCTATTCAACTGGCTGAAGCAGAGGCGCAGAGGGGAAAGACCGAGATGAAAACGAAGATGGCTCCAACTCTTGGCGACGAAGTGGTAAGTGAAGTATTCAAAGCAGTCGGACATACTGCCGCTTCCAAGTTTGCTACCGCAGACGCGAAAGCCAAATCATCAGCACAACCTTCACAGAAACCTGAAGGAACTGGTTCAGCATCATCCTCATCGGCAAGCGCGCCAAAAGCTAAAGCTATGCCAAAATCCCATGAACCATCAAAGGCACCGCCTGCGAAACCCTCATCGCCGAAAGCTGCTCCGAAACGTGCGGCAGGATGGGAGAAAACTCCATCAGCACCTCAATGGAAGAAAGTCCGCCGTGACCAGTGAACTTATTACCTCTGTCCATCAAAATGATCACTGGACTACAAGATGTGCATCGTCTTTGTAAACAGATGATCAGGAAAAGACCAACTGAGTGGACTCTGAGCGAGGCAGTAGATTAATTCGCTTAGGTTCAAGACTTTTTGATATTCCCAATTTGCACGAAATTCTGCAATGTGCACGTGAATTCGTTAGTTAGCATCGTAAATCTTTGGTAGCGAAGTGACCCATTTCTCCCGACGGGTGAGTGGCAAGCTTAGCCAACGTAGAAGAGTAGATGTTAGCTAGCAATAATTCGCGTTGTACAGCTTGATGAAGCGCCGATGCATCGACAGCCATAGAGTAGGCGAACCCTGAACCATTATTCCCTTCGGGTATGTGGGGAAGGGGGACCCGAATGGCTTGTTTTATGTACATAGGCGTAATTCAGGTAGCAGAAACATTCTAATTCAAAGTTCCCTCTCTCGTGTCCGTGGTCTGAAGATACCACGGGCATGGGGGGTGTTAAAGGGAACGAGATGAAACAACATGTACAGCATGCAGTGTTAAAACAACATGCTGTGACCGCCAAACATTGGCTCAAGCGTATGGAGAAAAGGGATGCGTCGTGTGACTCCGCATGGCATTTGTCGGCTACCAGTAGCAAGGGTACTACAGGTCTGAAATAACATCCAGAACAAGGATCCATTTGTTCACATAATACATATGTATCATACATGATACAATACACATATACATGTAATACATTGTAATACAATACATTAATGTACATATGAAAACTCCCCATAATCAAGATGCAAAGTCCAGTGAAATCCCCGTGAAATAGTGAGTTTTATCATGATAAAACATGTTTCTATCTTTTTTGGTGCTTACTATCTATGTATATATATATATACATGTATGTGTGTATAATATGATATGCATATATATATATATATATTAATGTGTGTGTTTCTTTGCTGGACCTTGAGCTGCAAGACCTGCCAGGACTTTTTGCTGCTCAAGGTGGGGGTTGAGCGGAAGCGATGAAATGAAGGGTTTGTGCTGGTTGATCGGGGCTTATTATAACAATATACATATGTATATATATATATATGATTTATAAGCCATTGTTCAAGTACATAAACATAACATAAACTGTATCATTGCTTATTGTAACCGTTTATATGTGATTTATAAGCTAATAAAGCCATGATAGGGATACTTTTATACGAAAAAAATGGTGTTTCAATGTGTTTCATGTCATGGGATCAGAACATGACATGCCTCGGCAGGTGATGCTAGTGGGGCACGGTCCCCATCAGTGTGGTACCTCAAGGGAGACACGTGAGCCTGTGACTTAAATAGAGAGTAGCCCTAAGAATTGATCTATTTGCTGGAGTTTGCTGGAGTTTGCTAGTGGCCATAAAACTCAATCGACTATGCGTATCAATTAATCACATTTAATCACCGACTTGTCAAAAAGACTTCCACGTCTCCACGTCTTGATACGTTGCATGGGATGGCCTGTGATACACAGCTCCCACGGAGACCCAGGTGCTGCAACAGATCCCAGAGGCAAGGACTGGCCAGGTCAAGAAGATTCAAAACAAACACATCTATAGTATTGTGTGTATATGTATATGTATATGTATATATTATGTGGGTACCCATATGTTCACACATCTTCGGAGATGTTCAGATGTGCCAAAGACACAGTCAGATTCAACTGCGATTGGAACAGGTAAAAAGAGATCGTTTTGATGGCAGTGACAGGAAGACAATGGCATGTCCTTGCTGGCTTTCTCTGAGGCCATTTCTGTGAGACGGATTTCGATCACCTGAGTTGGGAAGAGAAACTTCCCAGAACTTGAGCCACCCATTCTGACCACTTCCACCGGCTAAAACTTTGGTGACGCCGACGCCACGAGGTTTCTCCCTTGGCACTGGCGACGTATTGCGATGCTTTGGCCAACTGCCAGGTGGGACGAACAGTGGGACGAGAGCAGCTTTGCACCTGGGGTTACCTGGTAGTCGTCAAGTTCGCTGGTAGAGAAGCTGCGAGAAGTAGCGAAGTCCGGGCTGAGAGTTTGAGTAGAGCAAAGTAGCGTAGAGTAGACTGGAGTAGAGTAGAGGTGAGGAGGTGTAGAAGAGATTTAGAAGAGGTAAGAAGGTCGGCGACATGAAACTGCATGGTGGGAGCCTGATGGTCATCGCAAATAGGACCATCAGTCAAGTGATTCAAGATGATTCAAGACCAGATACCACATATCAATCTGCTACTGAATCGGTGAAACAGTGGAAATGTTTCCAGCTTCACAGGACAAAAAAAGGACACGTCCAGGATTTAAAATCCCCACTGAAAAGGCACAGGTCCCCAGATTTCACCCCAGTAGAAAGGCTGCGAAGAAAAAGGCTCTACCATCTCTGTAGATGCTTACCAGTCTACCATCCTTGGAATAAGTGTCCCCAACCAATTGGTTTTTCATGGTTTTTCCAAGTATATGAAGTATATGACTTCTATATGACTTCAGTCGTCAAGTCGACTTCAGTCGTCAAGGCGGTGTTGATAACAGTGCAGCCGCGGGAGAGCCAAGCCAACGGTTTTATCGTTGACCATTGGTGACGCTGCGATCTAACTATCTCGGTGGCTCAACTGGACCAATTGGTACCTTGGAGAATTGGTTGGTTCATGGGCACCAACTACCCTCTGGTAAACTAACATAGCTATTGAAAATGGCCATTTATAGTGGATTTACCCATTCAAAATGGTGATTTTCCATAGTTATGTAAACGTTTACCAGAGGGTAGATGATACTTGCACGGACTTGCAATGGGAAAAAGATTCGTGGTTGGGGTTTCCATACCACTTGAGGCACACTTCAACTGTCCAGCCCAATGGCTCACTACAGTGCAAATTTCCCAAGACACATGTCCTGTTGGAAGCTTGTCAACAGGGCTTTCAACTGTGACCCTGGATGTCACCCACTACTTTCGAGGTGATTTGGACGCATCAACGAAATAGGAATTGAGCATTGACCATAACCAGGACCACAACCTCGCCAATGCCTTGTGCTTGGCATATTCCAATCAAACGGGGCCAAAGGAATAGCCGGTGCCTTTGGAATTCCTCACTGATTTTGGAGTGGCCTACCTGTTTCTACCTCAAGAACAGAATGATGAATGCACGGAATCTTTTGCAAGATATAGCAAACTCTTGTGAAAACCACTCCGACTTTCCATTCCTTTCCAATTCGTCTTTTCGGCTCAGCTTAGCATCAAACGCCCGCGCGACGCAATCCTCCAGCCATGGCGGCACCTGCCTCTGAAGCTTGACCGGCAATCTCTCCGGGGCAGAGCTGTGAAACCCCGCAGGCCCCACGAAATTTCCGAAGGCATCGCGATTTTTGTTTGCGTAAAGCGATGGCTATCGATGGCTTGTTGGCCCCTGGCATATGGGCCTAAAACATGTTCGGGCCTAAAGCGTCTGTATCGGAGATCTAGCGATTCTCTATGATTCTCTGACAGTCCAGGGGGAATATGCTGACAGGAGGTTTGATTGGTCAGTTATGGTCAGTTTGTCGTTGTGAAATGAGGTGTTTCATAGTACAGCTGTGAGCCGACAGAGACTGAGGAAACCTTGAAGATTTCCGATGGCAGCACTATGGTTTGTACCCCAGCACAGAAAAATTCCCACCAGTATTCAGCACGGATATTATCCTGTCTTGCGATGGTGTGTCGATGCATCATTTGTATGGCAAATCTCGTCATTACATGTCATTACTCCAAGTGAAAGGACCCAAGATGAATCCTTCTCTCTGTGGAATATGCCTTTGGAGTTTGCTTGCTATTTTTCAGCACAGCCGAAGCATGTTGAACCAGTTGCATCAGACAACATGTGCAAAAATCAGCGCTCAGCTGGTCCTGATGAAAGATTGTCATTTTGTCTCAGGAAATCACGCGTTTGCCGGACATTGATGATGCCACATGGGCCGAGGCAAGCTATCTATAGAATATATAGCTATCTCAAGATTCGTCGAAATTTCCAGCGATTTCCTACAAAAATGGGGCATTTTTGGTGACAGCCGTGCTGATCCCGGTCCTTTGGGACTGGTCCCAGCGGTCCCGGCCCAGGTGAAGCAGTATGTGCAGAGTCAGTTGCCTCAGGACCCAAGGTTCTGGATGTGATGGATGTGGCATGAGAAACATTGAGAAACAACACATTAGAATATGTAACGAATATACCATGTCTATGAATATCCAGACTCTGAAAAAAAGATCTCCGAATATCTTCAAATGTCTTCAATCTTCATGAGGATGGGAAAGGGATCGGAGCTTCTTGGAGCTGGTCTGGCAAAATCGAGGCAATCCGGACACGGCAAAGTCCTTACAGGGTTTCGCCAAGAATCCGGAGGCCCACCTCCGGGAATGGCCAGTCACTGTCAAGGCATCCAGTTGAGCATCCAGTTGCCTTATGTTCACAAAACCCATCAAAAACCCATCAAAAATGCTGTTGTTAAGATAGAAAGAAAGATCCATGAAGATCCTCGATCCTTGTTATATAGTAGCACAAGGCTGACTTGCACGAAGTCGTCGGAAAAAAGTGTGGGAACATCATGTTGGAACCGCTGTCATCTCAGGGTACCCCAAATTCCAATGGAGTATTCCATGGTTTCCCGATTGAAACAACACTTTTTAAGGAGTCTAGACCCGATTTTTTTTTACAGATCCCAATCAAATGGTTCAAAAAATTATTCAGAAATCGCCGGAAAGTAGCACCTGCAACATGCAGCTCGCCTGCAGGTACCCATGTTTGTGCCCACTGACAATGACAATGGGCATCCTATGAGTATAGTCTGTGAGGTAACATCCAAATCAACACAAGTATCGCGATGATATCGGGATGCTTTGAGCTTTTCTGAAACAGGGCTCCCGAATGGTCCCGATGAAAGTGACTGTATCATATCTGTATTATGAACTGTATGCTGTATAACCAAAAAACATCAATCACATCAATCGCTGAATTGATTGAACTCAAAGATTCGAGAATTGCCACAGCTGATCTTGGTAATCCGGCTACCGGTACGGAGAATTTTTTGCCGAAACCAATGAGTCAGGCCATGCGAGGTTGGTTGCAGACACAGGCCATCGCAGAGCATTACAACGCGCCATGAACCCAGCGGCGAGCGAAGAATCTGCGGTTTTGTGGACCCAAGAATCGGTGAATCCATTGGTGAATCATCACGAAAAAACCATGGTTTTTTTTGCCGCGTTTTCAACGACGTTTTTCACCAAAATGGAAGGACTTTGGAGGCCGGTACTTGTGAGGTCGCAGAATGGACTTTTGGTCACCAGTCACCCCCAAGAAATCCAAAAAGTGTGCCATGAAAGGTGCTGAACAGAAATTCAAGCCGGTTTCCAGTTGTTTATCTCAGGATTGAATCAGAACAGCAAGAGCGGGGAATGTATGTCTATTGGGGGCTACCTTTTCTTAGCGATACTAAACCGTGGAATTTGTGGGTGCTGTAGAAAGATGTAGAAAGGCTGTTTCGTAGGACAGGCTTCTCAGTTCGTCATTCCCAGGAAGCTTGCCACCGGGGATGCTCCTGTGCAGGAGACCAGACATTGAAAGAGGGCATGACCTGTCACAGTGTTTCCATTGCACATAATGTCAACCCCGGATGAGACTAAACCATGGTTTATTTATTAGGGGGGTCCCCAAATAGTCATGTCATCTGATACTTACTTTTTTATGGTATCCCCCCAATTAAACAACCATAAACGGGGTTTATTCATCCAGGGTTGACTAGTAGAAAAACCATCTGCTGTCAGCTACGCTTCGCAGTAATGCCGTGGCGAGTGACAATATCTTTCCATGGGACTGCTGAGGCCTAGAGGCCTAGATCTCTGGAATTCTTCATCTTGCCAGTTTATGCCTGTCACAAAACAATAATGGTCATTAATGGTGATTAATAGTGATTAATGGTCATCAGTGAACACTTTTCCAAGACCAATTCACAATCATTCGGGAGAAAATGACTCATCGGCGACCATAGCAATCGATCAGGGTCAGTGCAGTAAATGCCCTTGGGCTTCAACCGATTCCTTTGATGAAACCCGATGAAAACTTGAGGGAACCAAAAAAATGTGTTTGACAAACGACGCGGCCCATTCTCATCCATTCTCACAGTTCCATGTTCCACCCCTATTAGGTGTAGAACCCCTTTTCAACATTGCGAAAGCCCACGGTTTCATCAGCAATGGAAATCTTTGGTGCCTGGTTACCTATGACGCAGGTAAGTGGGCCAGTTCCCAAAAATCGTAACTGGACAGGTTTGGATTTGCAACCACTTTGAAAGGGTGACATGTTCTAAATCCAATCATAAATATCACAAATCATCCATCATCCCCAAGAACTTGAGGTTTATGAAATTGGGATTTTTCTTGGGTGTACCATGGTGTACCGCTACGATTGGGATGATGTAAAATGACCAAATGACCAAATGACCATCGTGATGATTTTGGCGTCCTGATCCACCTGCCAGGACAAAGTGAAGTCGCTCGAGCATGATCCAGAATTACAGACCATGTTCGAGGCGAGGATTCTGCGCGAAGCCGGGAGAGCCCGGGAGGTTCTGAAGATAGCTTGAAAAACGTTGAAAAACAGCTGAAAGATGTTGAAAACAACTGAAACATGCTTAAACATGCTGAGTTTGTAGCAGGATCTCCATTTTTGTTGCAATTGTTGGGGAGCTGTTCATGGAGAGCCCACCTGAATTTGCATTGCTGCACCATGACGTTTTTTTTGTTCCTAATTATATACGCTGATAAATGCACCTTGGAAAAACCATGTGGCATACTAACCAGCCTGTGAGACGAGTAAATGAAACTTTGCACTAGGAGTATAACTGCTTGATGAATTTCTGATGAGCAGATGTTTGCAATTCCAACTCTGACCTTGTCGCAGGATATCCGGAAGAATGGCATGGAAGCTGCATTGAAATACTACCAGGACTCAAAGATAGACAAAGTCCGCGTGGATATGCTCCATGATGGTTTTTTCTGACATATAACTGGTTGGTATATGGTTTCAATGTGGTTTCTATGTGGCTTCTGTTTGGCTTCGATGTGGTTTCTATTCCGGAGAGCGCCTGAGCCAAGGGTTCTTCAGAAGAATCAGGTCGGCTATACATTTGCACATCTTACATTTGCACATCCTCACATCTTACATCTGTACATGTTGCATTTGCACATCCCACATCCTCACACCTCGCATTTGTACATCCCGCATCCTGGCATCTTACATCTTGACATGATTGAAATGCAAATTTAACATCCTCACATCTTAAAAACTGCACATCTCACATCTTCTCATCTTCACATGTTTCACATGCACATCTTACATCTTCACATGTTCTTCACATGTTACATCTGCACATCTCGCATCCTGACATCTTACAACTGTACATTTTACATCTTGACATCTTGCATCTTCACATGTTCACATGTTCATATCTCACATCTTCGCATTTCTCATCTTCACATCGTACGTCTTCACATCTTACATCTTCACATCGTTCAATTTACATCTGCATATCTCACATCTTCTCTCTCCTTCTCTCTCCTTTTCTCTCCTTCTCTCTTCTTCTCTCTCTCTTCTTCTCTCTTCTTCTCTGTTCTTCTCTCTCTCTCTATCTCTCTCTCTCTCTCTCCCTTTTTGTCTCTTCCATCTAATTCTCTCTTCTTTCTGAAGGCAAGGGGTGTTGCCGACAGGGCTCCACGAAACATAACCTTTTTGCATGAAATGAAGGTCAAGTGCCAATAAATGGGGTCCTTTCGAACAAAATGATGGTCAAGCGTCAAAAACTAAACTAAGATTAAAATGCTATTTTGAAAGGCCCGCTGCAACCCTGTCGCTGTGTGGGAGCATCTGTGTGCAAAAGCTGCTCTGTGTAAAGGCGTCCATGTGTAAAAGCTTCTGTGTGTAAAACCGTCTCTGTGTAAAAGTTTCTGTGTGTAAAGTCGTCTCTGTGTAAAAGCCTCCGGGTGTAAAAGCCTCTGTGTGCAAAGGTTTCTCTGTGTGAAAGCTGCTCTGTGTGAAAGCTGGCCTGTAGCAGCGAAGGTAAAGCCAGGTCTGTGTATGTGTTCACATGTGTATGCCAGTATATGTGTGTACGTTGTATAGGTGTGTGTGTGTGTACGTATAGCTTTGCTGCGATTTTGCGTAGAATGTCGGTTTGTCGTTCTGAGCATCTCCTTCTTACATACTACTTAAATTCAGATCATTCATCATAATAGTCTAACATTCACCTGAGTACTTATACTCGTTTGCGCTCTTGGGCCATCCGTCCTCTAGTGTTTTTTTCCATGTTTCTATCTGGTTTCCTCTAGTGGTTTCTATGTGGTTTCCTCTAGTGGTTTTTGGATGTGCTTTCCCTGTGATTTCGATATATGCAGCGGCTGGCGGGTGGAAAGATTATCCTTAGCAGTTGTTTTTACCACAGCACCTCCAAAATGTGGTGTCAGAATTCGAAGAACTTGCAATGTATTTTTCCATATGCGCAAGTCCAGATGTGTGATTCATTAAAGCTGACATGTATTTGAGTTCTCTCAGCGATTTCTTTGCGAAATATGTTGCGACCTTGTAACATCCACGGAGGAAAAAATCAATCACAGTTGAACATCAGTTGAACATACTTCATATATACATCACATATATCTTCATATATCTTCATATTGCAGTGGACAATAGACATATAGACATCGACATCAATGGAGGCGGCCGACCTGATAGGATGAGGAGCTGATGCAGAAGATCTCTCAGAAGATGGGAGGTTGCGGCATTGATGGATGGGAAGCTGAAGCAAGGTGACTCTACCCTCTGGTTATGTCAAAATAGCTATTGAAAATGGCCATTTATAGTTGATTCACCCATTGAAAATGGTGATTTTCCATAGTTTCTTGTATGTTTACCAGAGGGTAGATGTTTTCTGGATGTTTCTAGATGTTTCCCGGATTCTTTTGGGCACAAGATGGGCACCACCTGGTGGGTCTCCGTCGCCCTTTGCGGGCAGGTCTCCCTGCTGATCTCCAACCTGTGTTGAAAAAGATTGAGGACAGCGGTGGGGCTGGAGGATCAATGTACTTTGTCAAATCGGCTGGAAGTTGCTGGTTCTGGGCCATACCCTCTGGTAAACAGTCCCAAAAAACTATGGAAAATCACCATTTTTAATGGGTAAATCCACTATTTCTATGGCGATTGTCAATAGCAAACTATTAGTCATTACCAGAAAGTCACTGATCTGAAAAGATCATTGGATTGCAGCAGTTGCTACTCCAGAGGATCACTTAACTGTTCAGCCCACAGGAAACATCCCTGACTCTTCATGAGGCACTGGCCGGTCATCGGGGATGCGGATAGGGTCCATGTGTACTCCTAGGTACTCAAGCTGAAAAGCTGAACGCAACTGCGTGGAGTGTAGGTTGGTTTGCAGCTACATTTCTGAATATCTTCCTGAAGTAAAATGAGAACAGTCAGAGAGAGAGAGAGAGAGCAAGCGAGCGAGAGAGGTCATCAATCATATCAATCCAAGTAATGTCAACCCTGGATTAATAAACCCCTAGGCTGTTTAATTGGGAGGATACCATTTAAGTATTAGATTATGACTATTGGAGGAGTACCCCCTTAACTAATAAACCATGGTTTATTAATCCGGGGTTGACATTACTTATCATACTTTGCAAGGGTGTGACATGCAGGAATGCAACAGCAATCTATAGCAATCCCCCTGCAACCACTTCCTTTTTTCAAAGCGCACTAAAGCAACCGAGACACAAACATACACAATCGTGGAATAGAGGGTGCCTCATCCCATAGTAAAACCCTTGAACTAGACTTGCAATGTAGCCCTTTCCTCCCCACATTGCCATAGTTGAGGCAAGGTGCAAGTCTCGAAAGACAAAATTTCCTTAGGAATTGAGGGCCCCTGATTGTAGCCTCAGGAGTTTACACCTTTTGCATTTTGATTGATGCCCAGAGCAACTTCGAGTTGACCCACTTGTTTCCGGGCCTCATGGGGCCTTTAAATTCTTTCGTGCAGTCAAGACCCTGATTCTTGCATGTCTTAAACCATTCGGTGCGGCAAGCCGCCATCATCCCGCATTATTTTTTTCCAGCTGTACAGTGCCCCTTCTGCATAGCACTGCTCGAATACTTCACATTGGCACTATGAAATAAGCTTTAAGTATTAGCTTCGCTGCCAGCACCCACATTCTGGGGGTGATGTTTGGAAAGGATCATCTTCCAACTGGTACTAGTTTAGAAAGGTGACTTTCAGGCGGAGAAAAAAGCTGAATGGGTTGGACAGAATGACGCATAAGAACCATCAGATTCCAAGGGGAAGTTGGTTCCCAGACACGCAGGGAAAATTTTATAGGAACCCCATGAAACATCATGAAACCCCCATATTCTCAGCTCATTTCTCCCTATAATTCCCTATATTTAAGGCAGTTCCCTTACTGTAAATCAACCCGTTTAATTTAGTGGCCCAGTGATTGGTTGGATTTGGTTGGATGGTGTTGCATCCTCGAGGCCGCAAAGAACGGCGACCTAAAAGCAGTGGAGGCGGCGACGATCTGACAATCTGAGTGGCTCCGATATTCAAAGCAAATGAGACATTAAGAATCAAGAAGAGTAGATTGATAGGTTGCAAACAGATTTGGTGGATTATATTGATTGGGATTTCATCAGATTTCCGAGGTCAATCTTTGAAAAACATCTTGCGGCATCCCTGATCCAGGAATTTCTTCAGAAGAACAGGCCGCTGGATGCACAGGACCACAAGGGCATCACGGCCCTAGGATATTCCATTGGTACGAACCGCATTGCAGTGGCACCGTGGCAGAATTTGGCACATCGTAGGTTTTTTGCCGTAGCAAACTGGGGTGTCCTTATAAATGACCCGCCTTTATGGATGGTTTATAATGGAAAATCCTATGAATCAATGGATGATTTAGAGGTAGCCCACAATTCGGGAAACCTCCAAATAGCCATTGTTGCATGATTTTGAATAAGAACGATGACTAATCAGCAGATTTGGGGATACCCTAAATGGCGCGAAATTGTGCGGGCATGACTGCTGGAGTTTCTTCTTAT
The DNA here is from genome assembly GCA_947184155.2 of Cladocopium goreaui. Lineage (NCBI taxonomy): Eukaryota > Dinophyceae > Suessiales > Symbiodiniaceae > Cladocopium > Cladocopium goreaui. Next base: position 410,042 of record CAMXCT020006513.1, read on the forward strand.
GTGCCTCTCCGCGCATGTTATAAGACAGGTACTTGACAGGCACATGCGTAGTTGTGTAGCAATGGGTTCGATACAGAGAGTAGCAGAAACTGGCTGGTGAGCCAGGGCCAAGCGAGAGACTGAGGGTAGAACTTGCTGGTGCAGGGCGAGTGAAGGGTGACTTCTGGAGTTTCTTCTACGCTGCGCACCTGGAACTCTTCAGGCATCACAGACTGAGTCACACACCGAAGGAATCTCAAAGACGCAGCGTCTTGCAGCTACTGTGCGTGTGATCACGGCGGTAACATGCAAGACCATTCCAAATCTCGACCTGTGTGGGGAAATTGATGGATGAAGGGCCCATGTTCCTGCATAGCCTAGATATTTTCACATGTCCAAAGGCGAGAGCATTCAAGCGATTCAAGAAGCCTCCTTGTGGTTTCACATCATAGATTGTGCCCATATTTACCATCTTGGTTCGTTACTTGAAGAGGTACTTGGGTCGCCCTTCCAATATATAGCGAGGATCCTGGGGCAGATAAAGTCGCACGGCTGTGCAGATGTGCACGACGAATGACATTGAGCTAGAAGGAAGTGAAGTCTGCCGCGGGAATGGCCAGGTATGTCCTATGTTCCCTCCAGTTGGCGTTCAAATTAATCATGAATCTTCATCTCTCGAAGACGGTTGGTGACATTGGCATCACAGAACTTAACGAACTGGGGCCACGGTTGCCCCCATTGACTCACAAGGCAACGCTCAGAATAGATCATATTAGATTAGTTTTTTCATAATACCCTCCAGTACACTATAACATTATGGAAAATCATCATATATCATCATTTAAATCACTAATGATATATATCATCACATATCATAATTTTCAGAATAAATCATCTAGAAGGAGTTTTCCATAGCTATGTTAGTTTACTGAAGGGCAGCCATGGTGCGCGAAGTCGCTCCTAGGTCAAGCTGCTGCTGGAGTCACGAGCCAATCCTTATGCCGTGGACAGTAATGGCCCCGTGGCAAAAAAGTGGTGGTGGAGCCCAAAACGTTAGCTGAGTTGGTGTTTTAACTCCAATAACTATATGGAGGCTTCCATAAATGATAAATGGGGGCACCCCAAAAATGATGGTTTATAAGGGAAAATCCATCTATAAATGGATGATTGGGGGGTACCACCATTTTAGAAAAAACCACCATATATTGTTTATGGATGTTTATGGTAGATTTATCATGGTCGAAGGAAGTTTAGAAGTCAAACTTCCGACAATATGGACAGATGAAAAGCAGAGTAGGGGAGAGGCAGAGAGAAGAGGAAGATTAGAAGAGAGAAGATGAGAAGAGAAAGAGTCAGAAGAAAGAAGATACAGATGCGCGAAAAGGTAGGCAAGTCGCGAAACACTGTGTTTTTCCAATGGTTTGTGGCTCAGGAGGGTCGAAAAGTAGGCTCGCTAAAGCGGCGGGTGCGGAGCCAGCTGGTCACAGGAGCGATGAAAAATTGCACGCCGTTGTGGCGCGAAGCACATTTCCAAGTCAAAAGGCGCAAAACACCTCAGCGTCGGACGACTTTTGGAAGTTGCGATGTCGAAAAAGTGCACGCCGTTGCGGCGCGAAGCACATTTCCAAGTCAAAATGCACAAAACACCTCAGCTCCGGACCACTTTTGGAAGTTGCGATGTCGAAAAAGTGCACGCCGTTGTGGCGCGAAGCACATTTCCAAGTCAAAATGTACAAAACACCTCAGCTTCGGACCACTTTTGGAAGTTGAGATGTCGAAAAAAGTGCACGCCGTTGTGGCGCGAAGCACATTTCCAAGTCAAAAGTGTTAAAAGCTGGCGGTCTCGGACCACTTTTGGAAGTTGAGATGTCGAAAAAGTGTCGAAAAAGTGCACGCCGTTGTGGCGCGAAGCACATTTCGAAGTCAAAAGTGTAAAAAACTGAGGGTTTTGAGCCTTTTTTGACGTGAAGATGTCGAAAAAGTAGACATTGATTAACTTAACTAACTTGACTAACTTAACTAACTTCACTAACTTAACTACCCTAACTTCGACAACAACAGCAACAGCAACAACAACAACAACAACCACAACCACAACCACAACAACAACAACACCAACCACAACAACTACAACAACTACAACTACAACAACTACAACAACTACACGACAACTACAACTAGAACTACAACTACAACAACTACTACAACAACAGCAACAACAACAACAACAGCAACAACTACAACTACAACTACAACTACAACTACACAACAACTACAACTAGAACTACAACTACAACGACAAGTACAGCTACAACAACAACAACAACTACTACTACTACTACTACTACAGCAACAACAACAACTACAACTACAACAACTACAACAACTACAACAACAACAACCACCACTACTACTACTACTCCTCCTTCTACTACTACACTACTACTACTACTACTACTACTACTACTACTACTACTACTACTACTACTACTACTACTACTACTACTACTACTACTACTACTACTACAACTACACTACACAACAACTACAACCACACAACAACTACAGCTACAACTACGACAACAACTACAACTACAACAACTACAACTACAAAACAACTACATCTACAACTATATGACTGCAACTACACTACACTAATTACATTACACCACAACTACAACTCCACTACGCTACAACTACAACTACAGTTGCAGTACATCACACTACATCCAGCAGTTGTGGGTGAGGTGACCACTGCAACCATCATTGCGACCATTCCAGCAAACACAACTCCAACCACCTTTCGGTCAATCAGTGGATTCGCTCTGCCATCCGTGATTCACAACAACCAACGTCTCCTATAGGTTTCCTATTCTGAAACTTCCGCCACCGCCTTGTGCGGTACTACTGGTATATTTGTAGTTGATGGGGGTTATTATCCAACAAAACATGTCATATTGGGCTAGATACCCAACATGCGAAGATGTAGAGAAGTTACAGTAGATGCTCCACCTGAATAGCAGTGTGGAACCCAATGCTGCGTCCTGCTGTAGTTTTCTCTGAGCAGATTGAGCAGGTACTTATGACTCTCTCAACATGAAACAACACTGTAGTTGGTCAGGGAGCTGAACACAAGCCAAACCATGGCGATCCAAGCTGATGAAATGCAAAGGAAGTTTAGACAAGAAACTTTCGTCAATGCACAACTGTAGCTAACCAATTCAACCACTCAGCAAGTCGCCTAGCAATATCAATCAATGAGAAAGTGTCACTAGCTCGCTAGTCAACTGAACAGCTAGCATCAGCTAGCAGCTGGGGGATTTATCAGAGTAGGGTGACAGTCAAAAAGTGTGCGAGACACGTTTGTGCAGGTCTTCTGTTGTCAGGACTGCAGAAAATGTTGACGTGTTCCATGTATATTGGCCTGGTTGAAGAAAGAAAGAAAGAACGAAAGAAAGAAAGTGCGCGAGACAGTGTTTCTGCAGGTTTCGACCACTCTCCGACCACTCTCGCGGTTTCGCGGTTCTGCTTGGGGGAGAAACACTTGGGACTAGCGCGGGAAGGTGTGTGTCTGGTAAAGTTCTCGATTTCGCGCGACCTTCCTGTGAAATGGAGGAGGTTTCTAAACGCACTGTAACAGCACGGCTAGAGCTGGCAAGGCAACACCGGGCTGCACTACGCTGCGGGCTACGGTCGCAAAGAATTGGTGGAGTATTTATTGAAGGACCGGGATGCGACACCGCCACATGGTCATAGCTGGTCATCGCCAGTGTTTTGGGGTGCGACACCAGGAGGCTTCTGCCAGTTGCATTTCTAGATGATGTTTACCAACTGCAAGTCGTAGGTACATAGAATATTCCTTAACACCTTGCCTGGCATGAGATGTCATAGTGTCCAAATTGGTGGATGTGTTACACAATGTTACACATACTGAGTGTCCAATCCGTGCAAAGCCCGAGACAGATTTTCGCCAAATTCCACGCCACAGGTGGGCATTAATGTGAACCATCTCAACGCTCAAAGCCAAACACCTCTCACGGTGGCACAGATGAACAAACAGGAGGCAGGACTCTCGCTGTCTGATCCGCTGGGAGAATCCAATACTGGGCATCTCAAAGTGGGCTATAGCCACACTTCTCACGAAAATGATGGGATGTTTGCAGTGATCAAGCGATAAACCATGCGATAAACCATGGGATTTTGCTGTATCCTATTTTCAGACATGCCGAAATGTCCATCTTCGTCAGGCCACGATTCAGCTCTTACGCGCCCATGGCGCCCAGTGATGGCCGACAGTCCATATGGCACGAAATGATAAGAAATGCCGAAATGCCAATGAAGTGTCCTCAAAAACTCAATGTACGGTGCCCTAACCATCCCAACCAGAATTCACATTTTTCCGTGCATTGGATGTGAGTTATTTTTATCATAGTTCACATGTTTGATTTGTTTCAGTTGAGAACCATTCAGTGTGACACCAGAAAAAAAAATCAGGAAGTGATCGTGATTGGCGCCTATGTCAGATATGAAAAAATCTGGCCATTCGTAAGACGAACTTGGTGTTGAAAGATGGACATAGATGGCATAGTCAGATAGCTGGAACCTAACAAACCTGGTAACCTGACCTAGCACCTCGCTGACACAACGAGACTTCCTGTGCAATGTGGGTTCCTGCGAGAGTGATCTAATTGTGGTCCAGGACTCTCTTGGAAGGGAAGGAACATGTTCGAACAGTTTCATGATTGACTGTATGTTTGTATATTCTTGTAAGATGAACAATAGGGATTGAGATATAGTCACAGCCGAATTCGGGAGGTCGTCAGATGGTGCTATCTATTTTTTTAATATTGAACAAGGTTGCAGCTTGCAAGCTTTCTCCCCACTGAGACTTATAAAAAGAGAAGAAAAGAAAAGACACCAAGTCCAAAACGCTGCGTTCTCCACAGCACCGAAGAAACCACTGCGCCACTGCGCAATCAGCACTGGGACGAGCTGGCGCCAATAACTTGGGTCATACTTAATGGTTGGGCGTTGATTATGACCAAACATACTCTCCAGCAATCAAAGTTGGCTGGGAAATCCACTATAAGTAGGGTGTTGGGAAAATCATACGCCCATCATCCAAGTGGGCACGCAATAATCGTCCCATCAGTTTGGTGGAAAAAAAACACGCACCATTTTGCTCAGTAATTTTCCGTGGACATTCGATATTCCCTTCAAACCTTGTCTCGAAACCCCACCTTCTCCCACAATCATTTCTTCGTTCATTCATTCATTCATTCATTCATGCATTTGTTCATTTGTTCCTTTGTTCCTTTGTTGAACCTTTTGTTTTTTTCATTGTTTCACTTTTTATTCATTCCTTTTATTCATCCATTTATTCATATGTTCCTTCCTCTCGTCCTTTTTTTCTTGTCATTCAATCATTCATTCATTCACTAACTCATTCATTCTTTCATTCCCTCGTTTATTCTTTCGCGCATCCATGTTTCATTCACGCTTTCCTACGCTCATGCGGGCCATTCTTTTTCTCGCGCATTCGTTCTTTCACGGGATGGCATTTCGTCTTATCGGACGTTCGATCTTTGTGGAAGACATCTTGCGCGCTTTATCAATGAATCTTCCAGATTACGGACCAAATTCATTCCTTCATTCGTTTATTTCTTCGTTCCTTCGTTCCTTCATTCTTTCCTTCGTTCCTTCATTCCTTCCTTCGTTCCTTCATTCCTTCCTTCGTGCCTTCGTTCCTTCCTTCGTTCCTTCGTTCATTCATTCACTCATTCATTCATCCATCCATCCATGCATCCATCCATCCATCCATGCATCCATGCATCCATCCATGCATCCATCCATGCATCCATCCATGCATCCATGCGTCCATCCATCCATCCATGCATTCACACATTCATTCAGTCATTCATCTTGACGCTCATCACTCATCTCTTCGCTTCTTCATTCGTTGGTTGATTGAGTCAGCAGTTTTTTCATGCATGTTTTTTCAAAGCCTATGCAACGCCGCACAAAATGTCTTATACGCCAACGATCTTTTTATGGTCGTTTCTCTCTTTAAAGACTTCAGCCCCGGCGTGGCCGGGCACTCTCTGTACGCCAAACAGCATAGAACATGACATGAATAT